>PVKB01008686.1:0-14044 GCA_004027205.1 Ctenodactylus gundi | reverse complement strand
TAGGCGCAAAGAAGCACGTATGTACAAAATAACTTCCACAAGCATACAACAGGCCAAAGAGTCCCCTTCGACGGTTCAGCTGACTTTATATGCAAGGTGTCTGCTCGGTGTGCCTGGGGCTTCTGGGCGCTGCTATTACACATCTCCTCTAGCCTTGGTCATGACCCCAGATTCTTTACTGGAATAACAAACCCCAGCTGTGAGCCTGAAGGAAAAGTTATGAAGAACATGTGCTGCTCTGAAAACTGTTGCTCCTCCTCGGTCTTCCTTTGGACTCAGCCCCTGCTTGCCTTGCTCTTCGAAGCTGGGGAAAGAACCTTTCTGATGCATTACCTTTGCCTTTCTCTTTTCTTCTGCTGGTTGAACCTGAGGACAGTCACAGGATAATTTTCTTTTAAGGCAGGTCTTCTAAACTAAGGTGTGCGTGAGTTTGCACTTGTGTGACGCACTGAGAAACAGACAGAGATGAAGACACCGAGATGGCAAGCTAGGGAAAGAAAAGCATGGATGGAAATGAAAGTCTACAGAAGTCACTAGTTTTTCTTTCAACTTAGGAAGTCACTGTTCCTTTCCAGCTGCCATTTAGCACCTGTACTATGAAATAAAACTGAGAACCAGGTGATCTCTGAATTTCTTCTAGACCTGAGAACCAACTACCCAAACTTAACTCCTTAGAAAACAACACCCACTCCTTACAGTATGACTCCAGGTACTCTTAGGAAATTGATGTGGGATGACAAGAGAAGTTTAAAAACCCCAAGAGCCTTGCCATCTCAACAGAATCTTCTCCTGTTTTCACACTGTGCCCACATCCCCTGTATTGGGGACCACACCTGGGATCATTTGGACTCAAGAAGTGCTGCAGAAGTCATGTAACCTCATACATTAATGTGCGAACAGGTCTTCTGAGAACTTGTAGAAAGCACGTGTGCATTTAGGAGAGCAAGCAGGGCCCCAACGTCTGTATTTCCAGCAGTCCTCCACATGGGGGTTAGCACATGACACTTTAAGGGCTGAGATCCATCCTTCCCTGACTTAGAGCCTCTCCTAGCAGCCCTGATTGCCTTCTCCCTGAGCAGCTACCTTGCTAGGGAAGTCTTTACCTCTCATAGTTATATCCAGAAAACTCAAAGATGTTACGTATTTCTTACACTTTAACTCATATTCACCTTTTTGTAATATCTTTATTTGAAAACCTTTAGTTCGTCTGCCAGATGACGATCTTGTAGAATGTACACACTGCTCTATAAATTATCCCCTACCCAAGGGCTGTTTTCTCCAGGCTAAACCCTTCCCAGGAATCTCAACTCTGCCTTCTTTGACTTCACATCCCCTTGCCATGTTGATTATCTTTACCAACACTTCTCAAAATTCCCACTATTTACTAAAATGTTGTCCTACTGAAATTTTAGTGTGTTTCTGTTATTGTCTGAAGTCCAGCTTGCTATTTGTTACTTTCTCGGGACAAATTGTGTGGAAAGCCATAATACTATGAGATAGTTAAATCAAGTTAAAATAACAATATTACATCCCTAAAACAGCAGCGGAGGTGATGCTTAGGGTTGGCAGAGCTTTGGGGGCAGGCGCTCTCTAAGTGACGCTGGTAGAATCGTAAATTTGAATAGCCTCTTATGAAGACTGGAATGTGAGAGATGAATTTAACCTTTAAAAAACTCTCTAATAATGCTTAAACAAGGAAACTATAAAAGAATATATTAATTTTAATTTTTCAATCCTACCATTTGGTCCCAATAATCTTATCTACATAAATCTAGTATTGGAAATATATCCCTCTCAACCAATTTTACCCCCTTTAATTTGGCAACATAACTATGACTACTGTGATGACTTCCATCAATGATAAGAAAAACTAACCATTATTTAGCACTTGCTATGTGTTGGGTATGTGTGCTAACTTATAATAACCTTGAAATATGCACTGTTAATGTTCCAATCTTTCCAAAGGTGCAAACAGTGACTCAGACGTTAAAGGTCTTCTCAAGGTCCCCCCGGCATGAAGTAGGATTGTAGACACTTTGCAATTCCTTGCATTTTAAGTTTCCAGCCCCTCCCACTGTCCACATACATGTGATTGTCCTCCCTCAGTGACGCTAGTAGAATGGCCTATGTCTTCTCATTACCCACTTCCTGAAAACATCTGTATTAGTTAGGGGTTTTCTAGAGGAAGAAAACCAGTAGAAAAAATATTTGTATAAATATGCAAGAAGATTTTATTAGGTGGACTTACAGCATCAGAGGCAGGAGAGTTCACAGCAGCCACAGGCGTGCTAGAGAGCAAAAGGATCCATTTAGCTGCTCAGCCCAAGAAGGTGGATAAAAGTCACAGAAGCAGAAAGATCAAGGATGCCAAACCAGTCCAAGGTCAAAGGCCTGGACACTCCCTTGGGAGTTGCTGATGCTATCTGGGAACATTAGAAGGCTGGAAAAAGGGAGACCTGGAGGCCGACACCCAAGGCAATGGCAGTTACAAAGAAAGATGGAAATTCCACAAAATGGGCACACTTCTTTGTTGTCTCTTTTTTAATAATTCCACCCAATGCACAAGCCCATAGTTGTGGTTGGTGCTATAAGCAATTGAGTAGGTCTCTACCTCTCCCGTTTGCTAGCCTACACATCATTCCTCCATAAACACCCCTAGTACTGACTGTGCTCTACTAATATGCCAGGCATTTCTCACTCTATTTAAATTGAAATATCATGATTGATAGTCACAACATCCAAAGAAAGTCTTTCTGAAGATAGTGTCATTTTTCTGTTTGAAAAAGCTCACCACCTTTTTCAGTATCAAACTAAAACAAAACAAAACCCTTAATGTGGCCTACACAGTCTTCAACTCTTAGCTGCCAGGACATTTGCACATGTTATTTTCTTTGCTTGAGATGCTCTTATTCCAACTTCTATCACAATATTTTGATGTTACTAGTTTTAACTAAAGTCTCAGATCTGAACTTGTGATCATACTTTCCAGCAATCTGCTACGTAGCCCTCAAAACAGATTCTGAAACTTCATGCCCATTGTGACATATTAAGAGGGAAGAAACTTAATATGACTTTAGTATTTAGAGATAAGACCTTTGCAAGATGAAACCATAAAAGTGACACCATAACGTAACAAAACAATGATTCTATAAGAGGAAGAAGATAGCCTTGATCTAGGTCTCTACCTGTAGAACCCAACACCAGCTCAGGACTCCACAGTGTACCCCCACCATCAGGAAGACACTCTCCAAATCCAGACCCTCAATCGTGAATCTTCAGAACTGTGAGATAAATTTTTATATTTATAAATTTTCAGTCTGTAGTATTTAAACATAGCAACAATAAAATGGACTAAGACGCACTTCAAGAAAGTACCTTGCTTGAATAACATGATACATTTTTACATTATTATGTAACTGGTTGACTACAAGTTCTCTCCCACTGCACTGACAAAAGCCCCGTGTTTTTATTGCAATTACCTTCAATAGTACTCAGCACATTGAATGGGTTCTATAGGCAACCTTATTACATAAATAATATTAAATGGCAAATTGCTATTTGTTCATTCTGTGGACTAAGTTATATCATAGCAGTCTATGCTGTTGTATGAAAGTATTTTGACAAGTTCTTTGACTTGGGAGCATAAAAATTTATTTTTTATTTTAAATGATGAAGTCTCTGAAAGGATGAATCCTAGAATTGAGGTCATAGCAGCTGTGAACTGGCCCAAGTAAGTATCTATAGGAACTCTGTTTAAAAGTAAGTATGCCTGAAATGCAATGCAAATCAAAGCATCGCTAACATACCATGTAACTCCAGAGAGATTGGCCTATATCAAGGTCTTAAACAGCAATCAGTGCTGTTATATAATGTGATATATGCATATAATGGAATATTATTCATCCTTTAAAAAGGAATTCCTGCTATATGCAGCTATGTGGATAAACCTGGGAGTTATTATGCTAAATGAAATCAGTCAGAGAAAGACAAATACTGCATGATTCCACCAATATAAATTATCTAAAACAGTAAACCTATGGAAAAGGGATAGAATGATGTTACTTAGCAATGTGAGGGAGACAAATACATGGAGAACTGCTGTGGAATGAAGGTTTTATTATACAGGTAACTTAACTAAATCTGCTGTGCACCCTCGTGCCTGTAGGAAGTAAATCTGAGTCAGACAATTAAAAGAGGGAAACCTTATGTTAAGTGTTCTTACAAGAACATTAATAAGAATAATTTATCTAGAGTTTACAGGTAACTTACGACAGAGTCAAGATCACAAGGAAAAGTGTTCGGACATTTAGAGATTGACGCTAGATCAACAAGACTGTCTGGACCACTATGCGAAATTCTAGGGATAATACAGTGAATAGAACGTAGGTCACATTTAGGATAAGAATAATACTGTAAATCAGGGGTCAGAAATTTTTTTGTGAAAACAACTTTTTACTAGTTGAATACCATCTCCACCGAATTCATAGGTTGAATTCTTAACTCCTACGACCTCAAAATCTGATATTATTTGAAAATGAGGTCTTTATAAATGCAAACAAGTTACAATTAGGGAAATAGGGTTAGTTTTAATCCAATAAAGCCTGTGTCCTCATAGAAAGGGAACATTTGAAGACAGACACATATAGAAAAACCACTGTATGTATATCCAAGGCAGAGACAGGGTGATGCAACTACAACCTAAGGAATATTGAAGAATGCCAGCAAAATACAAGAAATTGGGAATAAAGCAGGACAGATTATTCTCAGTATCTGTCCGGAGGAATCAATCCTGCTAGTGCCTAGAGTTTGAATTTCTAGTTTCAGGAATAGAGATGTGAGCCCATGCATTTCTGTTGTTTCAGCTGTTTAGTCAGCTGTACCTTGTGACAGCATCCCTATCATACCAGTATAGAGTCCAATGTAAACAATTCAAGCCTTTAGGGTCATGCAGCTGCGGTCACAACAGGCCACTTCCGCCACTGCAGCATTACAAGATCCTCTGACAAATTATAAGCCTATATGGATGTATGCTAACAATATTTACTTATCAAACTATGTACTAGGCCAGATTTAGCTCATGGAATATCTTTTTGCCAAATCTTGCCATAGAGGTAAAGGCAAAAAAAAAAAAATGTTCCGGACAATATAACCCAGGAAGGGCACTGTAAATGTGTGGAATGCCTTCTTAATAAAACGTGTTGAGAATGTGAAATTCTGAATAATACTAGCAAACAAAGTGAAGGGAGACAGTAAAGATGGAAAGAATACCAGCAGAAGAAACAATGTATTTGTACAGAGGCCTGACGATCTAGGGACGAGAGAGATTGCTAGCGAAACAGATGGACAGGAGCGACAAGCACAAAGCAACGTTGGGAAACCAAGTTGCAGATAATTAGAACAAAGATCATGAGTGACATCGTAGGTCTCATTACATCAAGAGGAGTCCGAAAACTTGACTCAGACGAGATAGACATATTTGCATGAGAGAACTAACTACAAGATATATGGGATGGGGAAGGGAGTACAGAGAAGGAGCAGTTGGAAGTCCAGGAGAGAAACGATGGCGGCCTGAAATAAGAAGGTGCCAGTGGGGTTACAGAGCACTGGAGTTTTTAAAAATATGTATTTTGAGATATAAGGAATAGATGTGAAAACTGATCAGTTTCTCAGTGTATTTGAATTTTTATAACAAAATACCACAATCTAGGTGTCTGACAACAGAAATTTATTGCATAAAATTTTAGAGACCAGGAAGTCCAAGATCAAGGTGTGGTAAATTCAGTAACTAGTAAGGTCATGTTCACTGGCTCGTAGGTAAGCAGACGATTTTGGCTGTGTTCTCACAAGGCAAAAGTTTAAGGGTCTCTTGGCCTCTTTCATACAGGCACTGATTTAGAGGGCTCTGCCCCTCGTGACACAAAAACTTCCCTCAACTCTCACTTCCTAAACACTATTACACTCAGGGTAAGGAAATCAACACACATAATGAAACATTCAGATAACAGCACTCAAACAATGTGGGAAAAGGAAAATGGAGAGTGAAAAGGAAATGCAGCTCCCTGGATGGGACCAACCACCTGATATTGCCAGTCGCTGAACTGGAAGCACAGAAGAATAAGCCTAGAAGGGAGACCATCTGTAGGCTCAGTTATACGCATGGCAAACTTGAGAGGCTGAGGGGACCCCAAGAGAAGATGTTGAGTAGGAAGCAGGACACATGCAGCAAAAATATTTTTAGCAGGAACCTCAAATTTCAGCCAACCCAATTCTCTGTAACGTGATGATATACCACTGATAGATGGTCTGTCAGCCATGGTTGAGCGCCTTCAGTGATGTGAATTAATCTGCCCCAAATCATCAAAATCTTCCTCCTTGCTTCTACAACCCCATTGTTCTTTGTTCTGCCCTTGACAGTGAATCAAAATAAATGATTTAGTTACAAAAAAAAAAAAGAATTCTTTAAATAAGCTTAGTCTGATAGGATATATAAACCATGGATCCCACACTCACCTATGGAATGGTAAGCTGACATCTAAGATAATCAAACTCATCCTGGACTTAAATATACTATTATTTTCTGATTTTACAAAAGTAGCCAGCAAAGTATTTCATACCTTTCAGAAATACATCAAAAATGGGATAAGGTGAGTTTTTCTTCTTGTGGTTTGGAGTGTTTCCCAAAAGCCTCATGTACCTACAGATTCATACTCTCATTGTGGACATGTTGTGGATGTTGAGTATCCTGTATCAGCAAGGAGAAGGTTGCTGAGACAGAAATTGGTACAGAGAAGTGGAGGTGTTACTGTGACGTTACCTGACCATGTGGCTTGAAAGCCTTTAGCACTGTTTTCTGGGCAGAAACTAAAAAAGCTTCAGAATGACAGCTCAAAAACTCTTGGAGCACTCTGAGTGAGCTTAAAGGGAGCTTCTGGTCAGAGCTCAGAAGACCAGAATGTTAACAGAACTTTTGATTAGAAAGGCCAGGCTCATAAAGTTTCCCATGGAAAGGAGAACTGTATTGGCAAGTGATCTAAAAATCATGCATATGCATGTTACACTCTGGCAAAAATTTATCAGCATTTTACCCTTGTCCAGAGACTTTGCCAAAAACTGAGAGTAAGGGTGGTGGTCTACTTTATCTGGCAGAGGAAACCTTAAGGCAACCCAGCATAATACTCGGTTGCTTCGATATTACTGGGAGCATTTAACTAACTTTACTGCAAAATACAGAAAAAAATTGCAGAAAAAATAATATAAAAACTTCACAGTGCCAGGCTAAAATGGCCTGCAGTGGTGGGGCCAAAGTGCACAGGGAAGTTAAAGAGATTAGCATTAAAAATAAGCCAAGCACTTACAATCATGACTATAGGAAAGATGCCTTGAAGGCATCTCAAAAGTCAACAAAACCTCACCCTTTACCAACTCAAAGGTGGAAAGAGAAAGACCTTGCTCTAAAAGTAGCACCTGAGAGCATCCTGTAGTCCTAAAGAAAAAAAAATTTTTTTTTTCAACCATCTAAAAATGCAAAAAGCCAGTGGCAGACCCTGGCAACATGCACACAGTCTCAACTTTACAGGCTTGCAAAGGTGCAAGAATTGTGAGTTCATGGAGCCTTCATTCTGAATTTCAGAGGAAGATCTTGGAGGCCAGACACTGTGCCCCAGGAAGGCCAATGTGTAAGGTTGAAAAAAAAAAAAGAAAAAAGAAAAAACCCAAGGTGCAACGAAGATGAACAAAATTTGGAGAAGCCAGGAGCCTGGACAGTTCCCTGAAGAAACGCTGCACGCTGTGGGTGAGGCCAGCCCAAATGAGAAGCAAAAGGTACAGCAGGAGGCAACTCTTTGGTGCCCACAACTTAGCACAGTTTACCCTGGACATGGAGTTACTGGATTTAACCGTGACCCTGCTGGGTTTAAAAATTGTTTTGGCCCATCTATCCTTCTGTTTCTCCCTTTTGGAATGTGAATATTTACCCTGTGCCATTGTATGTTGAAAATGTTTATCCCTTTGGTTTTCACAGGAGCATCTAGCTGAGTTTGCCTTGTGTCTTAGAGGAGACTTTGAAGTTTTTTTTTTAAAGCTAAAACTGTTACAATTGACAACTCTTAGATGGAACAAATACATTGCTCACAAGGAAGCAGACATGTGTCACTTGGTGACCAGGGGGGATGTTGCTGTTTGGATCTGGAGTGCCCCCCAAAAGCCTCCTGTAACCATGGATACTGTGTACCTTTGGGGGTTGCTGCCTGGCTAGAAGGAGCCGTTGATTAGGGTTTGACCTGGAGGGCTGCGTGCTGGTTTCTCTCTTCCTTTCAGACCTAACTCTGGTCTACCATACTGAGAGGGGCTCCTTATTCAGTCCTGGCCCCACTATGTGTTTCCACCACCACCAGACACCTATAAAGGAATAAAAACCTTTTGAAACTGTGAGCTAAAATAAATCGTCCCCCTCCCCCCCAAAAAAAAAAGTTGTCAATGATTCCGTTCCAGCAAGGAGAAAGTGACTATGAAACTCCTTTAAAATGTTTCTAGAGCTACTAAAAAAAAGCAAACTAATTGGCAATTTGGAGACACAGTTGTGAATTTAATATATCCTGAACATTTTAAATTACTTATATTCCAATGTAGATTTTAGTGGAATTCTTTCAAAAAAGGAACACTCCTTAATAATTGCCCTGCCAGAATTGTGTGCACTCTGATCACAGCAGTCTAGTTTTCCTAATAATTTTGTTAGTATGCTGTGAGAGAATAAAAATTTGAATAATACATATGCTATCAATTTGTGAATTGATAGCATTTGTGTGCCAGCTTATCAACATTTGAAGATATTGGGTCTTTGATATTCTCTTAAGGTACATAGTCCTTCAAATTCAAATCTGAGAAATCACTGGAGTAACTGTTTAGAATAAAACCACTATCTGTGGCTTTTTAGATTTCTAACACATACGTTGAAAATGTGTACAAATTGAAATGTCTCTATACTGATCTTCAATATAACCAATAAAATTCTTAATTACAAAAAAGTGTATACTTTTGAATAGTTAAAAGTGATAAAAAGCAGTATGTACTTTTTTGAAATTCAAGCCTATTGTCTGTTTATTTTTGAGATAGGATCTCACTGTGTAGTCCCGGCTGACCTTGAACTCATGGCAATCTTCCTGCCCCAACCTCCCAGGTACAGGGATTACAGGAGTGTGCCACCACACACAGTTTATGTGGTACAGGGAGCTGAACCAAGAGCCTTGGTCTTGCTAGGCAAGCACCTTAACCACTGTGCCATTCCTCCAGCCCCAGTGTGTACTCTTAAATACCTGAAAGTTGTTGAAAACATACCTAACCCAAGTTTTTTCTTGAATACGATAAATGACTCCAACTTCATCCACCACCCGGGAATCCTCAGAAGGCTGTACCAACTTTTGCAAATTCTTCTTTAAACACGGCACTTGATTGGAATCAGTGCTCTTGGTCGGGCCCATGTTGTGCACAATAGAACTGAAGATTATCCTCCTTGCTCTGATTACTTCAAGAGATACCATCCACAGTCACATGAGCACTTTCTAATGCTCTAAGATGTCAGAGTTGATAATTAGAAATGTAATGCCTCTTGAGCTAAAGTTCTGTTGTCAGAGTTTCCTTGAAAATGTCTCGAAATTGCTTGCATCAACAGGATCTATAGGATAAGCTATTTCTTATAATATGGCAATGATTTTCCTCTTTATGTTTCTTATTCTACCTTTAATAAATGCAGCTGCTCCATAGCCACTCAAGATGCTATAATGCCTCATTTATAATCCATTTATTGCATAAATACGTCTTGCCCAGAACAGTGCCAGATGCCAAAGATGAGGATACACCTCTCAGAAAGTTAGATTGAGAGGCCAATTATTCTACACTCATGTCTGGCCAGCAGTTTTATTGTTGTGTTTCAGGTGCTGGAATTTCCCATCTCATTCAGGTTGAACATGGTACAGTACAAAGCTGTCTTGCACCGGCCATAAACAACATGGCACAAGTGCAAAGATAAATAAATAAATAAGTATTGAGTTTAAAGCTACTGGGAACCAAAAAATAAATAAATAAAATAAATAAATAAAGCTACTGAGAACCAGGCTCAGGGGCACACACCTGCAATCCCAGCACCCAGGGAAGTTGAGGCAACAGGATCTTAACTTTGAGCCTAGCAGGGGTAGTGAGATCCTGTCTCAAAAAATAAAAGCTCAAATAGAGTTTAAAGTGTCTGTTACCTCATCAATGTGTAGTCCAAAAGCATTGAACAATAGCATTGCAATAACAAAAATTCTTTTAAAAATACATGGTATTCGTCTAGGGGCCAGAGACATTGAGCAATGGCAAAACAGTTTTTAGAAAAGGAAAACTTACATGGCAAGCTGACAAGTTGGCCTTTGATTATGTGGGTCTTCAGAACGAGAAGACTCACGGGGGGTCTGAGGGAGAGAAAACTGTTCTCTATTCTGTTGTAGAGAACGCCAGGTGCTACCCAGAAATCCGGGATTTTTAATTTGAAGCAATGATGTCATAGGAATGTTGACCTATCTCCAGTGGAGCAGAGAGGAAGGGACTGCGTCTTCAAGAAAAATATAAGCTGAATATGTAGCATCCAGCGGGGTAGAACATCCAATTATTAATTCCACTGTAGCAAATACTTTTGGTTTTCTCCTGTCAAACATGTGGCAAGACCGCTATCCTCAGCCTCTTTGGGATCAGGAGTGACTCTGTGACTTGATCCGGCCCATGAAATGTGAATGCAAGCCACTTGAAAATAATCGTTCCTGTTCATTTGTGATATTCCAGTTACACCGGTCATCTCAGTATTTCTGAAACATAGTGTGTTTCTGCCTCAGGATCTTTGCACTTGCTCTTCCCTTCCTGGTAATCTAGTCCCTTCAGCTCTTTCAGGAGTCACACCTCAGCCCAAATGACTTATCCTGTGACACTCTTCGACTTTTATTAATACACAGCTATTTGTCAACATTATAGATAATATCATCACCTTGTACACTTCTGGACTTCCATCCTGTCAGAGCTGCCCGAGGACAGCGATTCTGCATGCTCATTTACTGATGTTTCCTCCAAACCAAGCCCACTGCCTGGCTTATCAGGATTCCCCGGGAAGCGTATGCTGCACAGGACAACGCAGCTCTCCTGTGCTTGGCGCCCACGCTGCTGGGACTGCCCACTCCTTATTTGCGGGCGTGTTGCTGTCTGCTTGAGCTGCTTCGCCAGCTTTTCCCCATGCACAGAAAGGCCTCCCCCTCCTCCCTGCCTCCTGCACACACGGGCACACCGGGCACACCGGCCCAGCAGCCCTGGCTCACCAAGCAGCCCGCCGCACGCTCATTGGCCCACAGCCACCGAGGGGCGTGGCTCCTGTCTGGGGGCTATTCAAAAGGGATTAGCTTGTGATCAGCCCAACACTGAGGCTGAGGGACTGCCAGCCTCCTTCCTAGAGCTGTGATTTCCAGATTGTGCTCTCTCTCTCTCCCTCCCTACCCCCCTCCTCTCTCTCCCCTTTGGGACTCATCCTGGGACACAATCTCAAATCAGGGGACACTCGGGTGGCCTTGGATTTTAACGTCAGAGATGCAAAACTTTGCAAATGTTTCCGGGATGCCCCCGCAGGAACTGGAAGATCCACTGAAGAGATTTCTGAACAGCACGGAGGACTACCTGGCGTACCTGTGCGGCCCACGGCACAGCCACCTGTTCCTCCCCATGTCCGTGGTGTACACGCTCATTTTCGTGGTGGGGGTCGTGGGCAACCTTCTGGTGTGCCTGATGATTCTTTGGCACCGGAGTATGAGGACACCCACCAGCTACTACCTGCTCAGCCTGGCCGTGGCCGACCTGCTGGCCCTGCTCCTGGGAATGCCTCTGGAGCTGTACGAGATGTGGCGCAACTACCCCTTTCTCTTGGGGCCAGTGGGCTGCTACTTCAAGACGGCCCTCTTCAAGACCGTGTGCTTCGCCTCCATCCTCAGTGTCGCCACGGTGAGCGTGGAGCGCTACGTGGCCGTCCTGCACCCGCTCCGTGCCAAGCGGGAGAGCACCCGGCGCCGGGCCCTCCGCGTCCTGGGCGTTGTCTGGGGCCTCGCCTTCGTCTTCTCTCTGCCCAACACCAGCATTCACGGCATCAAGCTCCACTACTTCCCCAACGGGTCCTCGGTCCCCGGCTCTGCCACCTGTACAGTCATCACGCCGATCTGGATCTACAACCTCATCATCCAGGTCACCTCCTTCCTCTTCTACGTCCTCCCCATGACCCTCATCAGCGTCCTTTACTGCCTCATGGGGCTCAGGGTGAGTACCCACACTGACTGCCTGGGAACGGTGTTCTTTCTTGTTTGCCCTGGCTCAGACTTCCGAGAAAAGCTTAGCATCAGAGAAATCCAAAGGGAACACAGAAAAACAGGCTGAGTTCAGGTGGGAAATTAAGAAATTAAAGGCTTTCCTTCAAATTAAATGAACGGCAAAACCACAGCTTTTACTTCATCTCCCACCCTTATTTTTTCTGTGCCAGTTCTCATATGTTAGTGTTTCTAAGAAGCAGCTGGAAAACTTACAGTGGGCACCAGCCTGCAAGCATCACCCACAGGAAAAACAGATTTGGGTCATCTGCAGTGAAACCTTATTTTAAGAGGCACAGCATCTGAGCCAGGCTTAGGGGGTCTCACTTTAAGAGACTCTTCCCTATGCTGCTCTCTCTCTCTCCTGGCCATCCCCTTAGCTGCTGCCTGTGCTGAAATTCTCTTCTACACCAACCTGGTCCAAGTATAACTGCAAATTAGCTCAACCCACTTAAAAGTCCAAGACGGATGTATAATTTTAAAACCAAACACTTGCTTGTGGATGAACTGACCCTCTGATTGAGACACCAGGTCAAAAGCACACACGCGCGCGCGCACACACACACACACACGCATGCACACACAAAGATACAGTTTGCATGAGATTAGCTCAGTCCCCTTTTGAGCAAGTAGAGGTTGAGGGATGAGGCGCTAAGCAGACCACATGAAATAAAGCAAAGGAATGGGTAAGAGCCATCTGGGATGGAGAGGAAAGTAGCACTTAGTTGACAATATACACTTGGAGACTCCTTTCCTACGTGCATGATGGTTGTTTTTCTTTTCTCTGGATCTCAATTAGCTGAAAGAAACAACTTATTGATAAAGACAGGAGTATGTCCACACAATTATGGCATAGTCTGCACCCAAATTCATGGAGATGCAATTTTTGATTATGAGAGTTTTGTATTTATTTATGGTAGGAGCTTATGTTCTAAACAGTGAAGAAGCATTTCAACTCCCAGATCCATAGCATGCCTTTAGGCAAACCACATACTTCTCTTGGAATTACTTTTCTCATTCATAAGATGAAAAGATAACATCAGATCATATGTAAAGCTCATTCTAGCTCTTATGGTCTTTGATTCTAAGAAAAGAAAGAGATAAATGAAGAACAAACTGAGACAGGAAACAATGCGAATCATAAATGAAAGAATAATACAGCCAGTACCAGTGGTACAGCACTCTGAGAGGCCAAGGCAAGAGGATCACAATTTCAAAGCCAGCCTGAGCAAATTAGCAACACTGTAAGACCCTGTCTCAAAATAAAAAATTAAAAACGAGCTGGAGATGCAGTTTAGTGTGAAGGATCTGGATTCAATTCCAAGTACTACAAAAAAAGAAAGAAAAAAGAAACAAACATATATCCACTTTATGCTCTTTAAGATGACTTTGACACCACCTACAGCATGACAATTTACTACCATCTGAGAAAAAGTGACTGTCAAAAATGAATGCTCACAGGTGGACTTTTGAAATACCTTTTGTCCCTAAGAAGAAGGGTAAAGTCTAAGTAAGAAGAAACAAAGTGTAAATGTCCCAGACATCTGGTGTCGTGAATCCAGCCAGGCAGAGAGCTATTCCAGTTCCCTCCTAGGGGGCTGGCTTTTAGATACCCAGAGACTTTTCTCATTCCAGGTCAGTTCACAGATATATCTAGATTTTCCTGTGCAACTCACTCA
>PVKB01008685.1:0-14055 GCA_004027205.1 Ctenodactylus gundi | reverse complement strand
GGACTTTCCTGTGTGGGACAGTCCAAGGGCCAAGAAGCAACCTCATAACTGCCCAAGCAGCATGGGCTCAGCATCTCTGAAGTCCACCCTCCCTCCAAGTGGAAGGGCCCTCACCTCTGGAAGGACTTCCCCCAGCACAGTTAAAACCCTGCTCAGCAACTTCCAAGGGCTTCCAAAGCTCCTATTTCTGCCAGTCAGGGTCTCTGTTCAGTTCCTCTGTCCTTTCTTGGCATCCTGACCCTTCCCTTCTCCACCTTGCCCAGCCCACAGGGCTCACCACAGATCCCAGAGAAACCTTCTCCACCCAGAGCTGCATACTAAGTTGGCCTGGGTCTGTCCTGTCCTCAGCCCCCAACAGCCAAGCACATACACTTCAGGATACTCGTGCTGTCCAGCAGGACACACGGCTTACCCACATCACAGCATTTCTGGTGGGCAACCATGCTGTATGTCAGAACACAGCACCCTGGGGATGTCTCAGCCCTAGTCCCCTCCCTGTATGGAACACCGGCCCTGCTAGGCTTGTGACTACGTGGAAGGCAAGAGTTATAGAAGTGTCAGAGCCGAGGGAACCCTCAGATGACCCTGCTGACTTCCTCAGTTTATGGAGAAGGAAACCAAGACCCAGACGGCAGTAATGATAGCAGAGCCAGAGCTGGGATCAGAAGCCAGGTCTCCCCCAAGGTTGGTCTGTCCCACCCTATCAAGCCAAAGCAACATCGCCAAGCCCTGCAGCATGGCTTCTCCCCGAGAGGGTTAAGGTCTAAGGAAAGGACTCAGCCCATGTGGCGAGCCACTGCTGGGCCCTAAGCAGCACCTCCCAGGTTGGGGAGGTGGGGGAAAGGCTGGACCTTCAGCAGACCGGTGCATGGCCACTCACTTAAAGATGAGAATGTCTTTCATGTAGCCCACGCCCCCAAGGATCTGTAGTGCCTCATTCACACACTGCCATGCACTCTCGAAGCTGAACACCTGCTGCCGACCCAGGAGAGATAAGCAGTGTCCTGCCAAAAAGAGACTTAAGCCCAAGGAGGTACTGATGGGGACACTGTCTGTGAAGACCTGACCCAGGGGGGCGTACTAGGTGCTTCCCTGAACTCCTGACCTTTTCTGAGACTGCTACTCCCACTGAGACCTTTCACACTAATTCCTCAGCTGGGTTAACCCTGTACCGTTGGAACCCACCTTAAAGGCCTCTTCACCAGGCAGTGTGATCTATACCTGCCCAGGAGTTATCTCTTCCTGTCCACTCTGTGAGTGGCCTGGTAGCTGAGATACTTGTCATAGCTAGCTAGCTGTAGGCTTGGCATTTGGAAGACAGGCAACTGGGCACCACTCCATGTCTGTGGTCTCTGCCAAACGCGATGAGAAGGCGCCATTGCAAGCTGAAATCACTGCACCCCACACATAGGCTATGCCTAGGGAAGGCTTACCACAGCCTTGCACCAAGGACCTGCTCTGCCTGGCAGACTGTCCTACCACCACCAGAATAGCTCCTCTTGTTTATATGAGGGAAGCTTAACAACACTTTTAGGGGGACGAAGGAAGGACTGCCATTCTTTTCATTACACCTAAAAAACCTCACCCCTTAAAAAGCAGCAGAAAATAGTGTCTACCTTACCAAATAATTTATAAAAGGAAATTTTGATCTCTAAAAGATATATGGGTATGGTGGGACAGGCCTGAAATCCCAGCACCTTGGGAGGCAGGAGTACAGCTTGAGCCCACCCTGGGCAATGTGGTAAGAACCTAGCTCAAAATTTAAAAAAGAGACAAGAGTACAGCTCAGTGCGATGGTTCCAGCTTCAAACTCCCATAATGGAAGAAGGAAAAAAGACCCTTTTATCACTGTAGGCCACCAACCATCCAGTCAATACATGGCATAAACCACAGGGGAAAGCAGAGAGCCGGGCTTCCATCTGCCACACAGCTTGGGCACTCTTCTTTGCTGCTTCTCCCCAGGGGCCCTGACTGTCTCTGAACAGCTACACATGGGGGTACTTTGTAAGGTCTGGATCAAGGACAAGTTGGCCTATAAACTAACAAGGAATATGGGAAGCAACGCTGAGGTCTGGGAAGGCCCCAGCCAAGGGCTTTGTCCATGCCTCCCTCCAGCACCAGCTCCCACGTGGGGCTAGGGTTACCTTCACCATGGCCGCCTCAACAGAGCAGTCAGAAATCTCTGAGTGGTCCAGCATCCCCGCAGTGAGGTAGGACATGCTTTCCATCGCATATGCCTTCCGAGCCATCAGTGCAAACTTCTCCTGGAGTGTTTAGGAAAAACACAATTGAGAAGCACCCTGAGGGCATCATGACCAAAATCTACCAACCAGGAGAAAAGCTAGTAAGTCAAAACGACATTGCTGCCTGAGAAAGCAAATGTGTATTAACAGAAGGGACCTGAGTCCAGCCAAGCCTCAGCCACTCTCCTTCCTATACCACCGCCCAAGGGGCACTGGATAGCAACAGAACATCCGTTCTGCACCCATTCCATGCCCACACAGTGCAACTGCAGCCTCCGTACCTGATTTAATCCAAATTCACTCAGTTTCCTGTTGAACTGTTTTCTCGTGCAGGCATACTCGGCAGTTCTGTAGAAGAGCAGAGAAGTCACAACCCAAACCTGTATTATCCATGTGATTTCCTAACGCCATCATGGTACCCTCCAAGGACCCGGCAGGAACTATGAGAACTGCACCTACTGCCGTCAGATGCCCTGAAAGCCACAGCCTTGCCCTCTAGCTGTCCGAGGCAGGACACCTGTTCCCTGTGGGGACTGTGGCAGCAAGAAAAGCAAAAGCACATGGAGTTAGCAATCAGACACAGACCTGACCCTCGCCCTGCTCTTACCAGTAGTGTCCAGGCCAAGTGCTCCACCTTCCTAATCCTCATCTACCTCAGACTTGTGTGAACACAGTAAGGCAGGCGGCAGAGGCGCCTGGCACAAAGGACCCCAGGGCATCCGGAGGGAGATGGTGACCTGATTTCCAAACTCAGTCTGCGGCCCCAGGGTGTATGGACAGGAACAGAACTGGGTTCTGAGTGTCTCCTCACCACTGTTGACACCTCTGCACTGCCCAAAGCCCAATCTCCAAATGTTCTCATTGGTGTGACCCAGTAACCTCTTACACTGAAGATTTTATTCTAGACGAGAATCTTGAGCTCAAGGCCTGACAGCTTTGGATTTAGGTACAGGTGCACAGTCTGCGACAAACTACCTGTCTACTCTTGGCCTCAGTTTCCTCATCTATCAAAGGGAAGAAAACAAAGCAGAGCCTTTGTGTGCACACCTTACCCAAACTAAGAGGCACAAATCATGTGGGTACATATTTCCTAGGAGCTGCCTCCTTCCCCAAGGTCACAACCATATAGCAAGAATAATCAGAGGGCTCTTCTAAGCTCAGGTGGAAAATCTCTCTTCAGTGTCTTGACAGAAGAGAACAAAGGGAAGGTCCAAAGGGTCTGGGCTTGAGGCTGACCCCACTCCTTGCTCACTATGGAGGTTCCCACAAGACAGGGACCTTATGAAGACCTGAGCTAGTGTTTACTTACTACCTGGCTTACAGGTCCAGGTTCCTCAGGTGGCCCTGGTCACAGGGTCAGAGCAGCAGTCCTTTCCTCTGACAAAATGCCTGGCCCCCTCCCCTTCTCGTGTCAGTACAACGGGAATGCTCAAATGCAAGACTAACATCTGGGGCAGGTGAGGACAAAGCCTAGATGTTACACTGCAGCTGACCATCTGTCGGGATGGCCTGGCTCAGCGCCAGTCCATGTTGCGGACATGGCCCAGACTCTTGGATGCAGTGGGGACAGCAGAGGCAGGGCAGCACCACAGAGGCTCTTGGCCCTGACTTACCTACCAATCAGTTTCTTGATCATCCCGGCCACGAATGTACCCATGCTGAAATCATCCACTGTTGAGGATGTTCAAGGCCAACTGCAGGGAGAATGCACAAGGCCGGGGGTCACTGAGGAGGTGGAGGGAACTGATTATACCATACTTCCTACTTTCCCAAAAAGGTTTTTGAAAACAAAGGCAAGTGTCTATAGAGAATTGGGTGGCAGCACACAGGCAACTTTCATCATCCTGGCTGCCTTCTGGTTCAAAGAAAGTCCATTCCAAACCGAGGAGCAGGGGTCTGTTCTGTTCTGTTACCGTGTAGCTCCCACCACATCTGAGCAGCCAGTCACTCGTCACACACAAGGCCAGTGGATAATACTATTTGTCCAGCACTTTGTCCTTAGGATCAGAAACTCAGACCAACTGGGCACATGCCACAAGCTAAAGACATTCCCTGAAAAACTCCAGGGTCAAAAGTCACAATTTGCAGGTGAAGAAACCCAGGCTTAGAGAGAGGCTGTGACTTTCCCAGGGCCCCACAAACAGCACCTGCTTGATATGCCAGTCTTGCATGAGAACAGTCCTGATGACGTCAGTCAGAAGCCTACAACAGTGTCACCTGGCTATGTTGGCACCTCCTCCCTCTCTACCCTTCTGACCTAACAGCTGGAAAGCAGCTAGCAGAGGGGCAGGTGCCACACGCCTGGTCACAAACTGTACTAGACTGTCCAGCCAGAGTCCTGACAGCTGCCTGGGCCCACGACAGAGGGTCCAGGTACAAATCACCAGTAATGCTGCAGGCGGCCAGTGTGCGGGGGTGGGCTAGAGGGCGTGTCTCAGCCTGACAGGGACTCTTAGAGGGAGGAGGGGACTGGGCAGTAGAGGTGTCCCAGAGGCAACTCTAGAGCCACTCTCCCAGGCCATCAGGGAAGAGGGGTTCCCAGGCAGAGGACACCAGCACGAACCTCAAAGGCAGTTCTGACTGACAAGCCCCAGGACCCAATTTGGAGTCCCAAAGGCGGGGCTGGGGGCGGGGGCGCGGGGGGGCGGGCAGGGGGCTGAGGCAGGAAGGAAGACAGCAAATGCTAGTTTTCCTGAAAGCTCAACCTTAGTAGTATTTTTACCTTTTACTGCATGCTTGGTTATATGTGACTTACATTAACAAAATATGCCAAGGAATTTGAATTTATGATTACTTGTTAAATAAGCCAAAGGGAGACTCTCTCAGACCTAGTGGGTAAACAGCAGGTGAATGGCTTGGAGAGGCTGTAAAGAAGCATCCTAAAATACAGGGAAGGGCAAGTGCCAAGTACGGCCATGCTTCAGAGGCAGCGGAGAGATGCAGGGACAAGGTGATCTGAGGGCAAGCAGCCTAGACCCCACGCTCGTCAGGGGCAGTACTCGAGTCACACAGCATGGGAACCAAATCCTGCCCCTACAACACGGTCCCAACACTGCCTTCCCAGCCTTCTCCCAGGCCAGAGCACCGTCCCTGCCCTGTGACCCCATAAACTTCAGACTCCTGCATGCCGGGACATGTGCTGACCCCTGGCCTTGTGTCACCTGTCAGGGAGTAAGGGACTTTATTCCTCCACCCCCACCCCCACCCCCAAAAGCCTGCTCATTGTTTCATGAACAGAATCCCACCCGCAGGTCTTTATAGTTCACTGTAAACCTTACTCAAAAACAGGAAAAAAAAGCTTTGACACTGGCCTCATTCCCCACACATCCAGGACTCCACATGCTGAGTTCTACTTGAAGAGGGGCCCTCTGCTCAGTCCCCTGAACCTTGGAGGCCTCTCGTCAGCCTTTTATTAACAACACATGCTCACTGCCACTGTGGGGCCTCCACACGTGCACACATTGCTTGTGGACTACAGGGACCCACCTCCCTGCCTCCCCTTCTCTGGCTTCCCTTCCCCAGCTCCTAATCCTTCTGTGTTCAGGCCATCTTGGTTTTAATTTTTTAGTTCCCATGTGAAAGAAAATGTGACACTTGCCTTTCTGGGCCTGGCTGACTCCTCCCAACTGGATTCCCACCCTCGTTCCATCCTCTTTCCTGCAAATGTCAGGATTTCCTTCCTCTTGGCCAGATAATCCTCTGGCCTTTGCTTGACAGGGACAGGCTCCTGTTCCACTCAGTTTCCTCTACAATGGACCGAGCAGCTGTTCAGCCTCTGCCACGTGCCTCCACTGTTACCGCTGCCCATGAACAGACTGTGTGGGATCTTGTGAAACTGTGAGCTAAATAAATCTTCCCTACCTCAGGCTGTAGATGTTGGGTATTTTGTCATAGTAACACATAACTAAGACAAAAAACCCCTCACTATACACAGCCTGCCCCCTCCTTTGTCCCTCCACCTCTCCAGCCCTTTGTTCCACACTCACTGTGTAGCCGCAAGGGCCAAGACTCTTAGCTGTCCAACATCATCCCTGGGGGATGGGGACAACCATGGCCCTGCTTCATGGCCCAAGTGGGTGGAGCTGTTATGGGGAGCACACTGGCCCAGGTCACCCGCTACCTTAGGACAGGCCAGCAATGAAAACAGTGTTGTGACAGGCTTTTTTTCAAAATTATTTCAAGATGGGCAGATTTGGGGGAAAAAAAATTTTTTTTCCAAGATGATACACAAAATGGCCAATAAGCACATGGGAAGATGTTGAATTAGTCATTAGAGAAATAATTTAAACTCACGCTGAGATTCCATTTCAAACTCAGTAAGATGAGGATAATTTCAACAAGTGCATAGTAACTATTGTTGTGAATGAAGCTGGGGAAAGAGTGGAATCTTCAGACCGTGTAGGTAAGACTGGATACAGTTCAGCCAGCTTGGCAGTTCTTCAGAACACTGACTCTACAGGCAGCACACCCCTGGCAGCTCTACTCATATATACGTCCCCAAGGGAATCAAAAACTCATTGTGTAGATAAAAACGGATGTGAATGTTCAAAGTCACACTACTGGCAACAGTGAAGAAGTGGAAATAATCCTAATACTCACACCTGATGAGTGTGAAAATAAGAATGGCCTGTCCACAAAAAAGAATAAGCACTAATTCATGCTATAATGGGGACGAAACTTAAGAAGATGTTACAAAAGAAGACTGTCACAAACTATTATAAGACACTGCTGATACGAAATGTTCAGAACTAGCAAATCCACTGAAGCACAGAGTAAGATAGTAGTTGCTAAAGGATGGGGAAGGTGGGGATGAAGGTGTCACAGATCTCTCAGAGTGATGATCAGGGAAATATCCCGCCATTACAGGGGATGGCTGCAAAGCACAGTGCACTGAGACTGACTGACAAAAACACCGTACTGTGGTTTGGATGTGGAACGTCCTCCAAAGTCTCATGCATTTGAGTGTATGGATTGTCTATGGAACCAGGTGCTGTTGGGAGATTGGGGCATAGTCTGGAGGGCTGGATTACAGGCATGTAAGTTGCTTCCACCTCTGCCTCTGCCATGTACTTCCATTGCTGCTGGCTGCCCCCGAATGGATTGTGAAAACTGTGAGCTATGTCGGGTGTTGAGTCACAGCAATGAACAAGTAACTAAGACACCACATGTGGGCCTGTCCTTCCACCCACTGGGGAGGGGATCCTATCTTACTCGAGGCAGTGGAGGCCCTTGTGATGGAGATTCCAGTCCTCACCAAAGACTTCCTCCCTGACAGTGTCCGTGGTGCTGATTTCCCACCAAGAGTCACTCGGTTCAAGGGGCTCACAGGTTGGTTGGCTAGAAAGAGGGACTGACAGAGAATAGGACCAATACATTTCACTTCTAAAACTGCATCATACTCATGGGGCACGGCCAGTAACTCACCTTAAATCTGCCTCCAACTTCTCCAAGGACATTTTCAACAGGCACCCTGGTACTTTCAAAATGGACTTCACAAGCTGAAAAACAAGGCATTTCCGATTTTATTGGACAAATGCAAAACACAATGTACTTGCCTTACTTGACCCTCAGGTGTGTAGTCTGTTCATTTGTTCATTCATTATTTGACCTCAGTGAGACAAACTCCAAACAAGATAACAGAATACTGTGGTCAGTGCTGTGAATGAAATGCAGTAAGTAGGGCACAATGAGCGACAGAAGGCTGAGGCTGGGGGTGGGTGGTATTATTAAGGGGGAGGCCAGCCCTCTAGGGCAATTTTTAGGAGAAGCTTAAAGGCTAGAAAGAGTCGGAAAAAAGAATGTTGAAGCTAGATTAAGCATTATTTCCTAAGGTCTGGGTAAAAGGGATTCTTGATCCCAATGAACTCTTAACATGACAAGCCTTTGTGCTCAGTGGCAGCAATGCCTCCCACCCTGGGGAGCACAGACTGCCCGTTCCCTGCCCAGTGCTGCACTGGGCCCATGGAATGCGTCCAGGAGTCTTTAAGATGCACATTTCCTGGACTGCACCGAAAACACACAGGCCAACCTGCCCCAAGCCTGGGCACCTGAGGAGTATAGGAAAACAAGATGCTCCTGCTGTGAGCGGGGTGTGAGGTACCTGTAAGAAAGGTAGAAGCCCGTAAGATGAGACATACCCTACATGCGAGGTCAACATGAGGACACAGTGAAAAGGGAGATGAGGCAGGAGAAAGGAGCAGGATGTAAGGGACAATGTTTTCTGTAACAAATATGTGTATGTATGTTCTAATAAACATGATAATTCCTGGCAACTGCACCACAGAAAAGGAGGTTCTGGATAGGGAAAATTGGGCTCAGAGGGTCCAGGCCAGGTATAACAAGCTGGGCCTCCTCATCCTCACCCTATGATTGCAGCCACCCAGGAGACACTGGCGTGAGAGACATGATGCAACTGCCACCTGCCTGGCTTCCAGTCATACTTAAGCTCAGGAGAACATGGGCTGCAGGACCAGGCCCTCTTGCCAAAGGCTGAGGGTATCAGTAGGACTCTGCTTTCCTCCGTGACCTCACCTTGTGGCATTATGCTGCCCCTTCAGGTGACTGTGTACATACAACCTGCCCAGCCCTGGCAATGGTCTAAGGCCCCTGCAGTGCTGCTGCTCAGCCCTCTCTCCACCTCTGCCCTGCCACATGCCATGCTCCCCCTGAGCTCAAGGCCTCTGAGAAGCTCCCCCGCTGCTGGCACAGTGAGAGCCACTAGTCCTCACACTCGGACTCAGGGCAGCAGCTAATGCTGAGGTCCTGCCACATGCACTAAGGGTGTTACACACTACACACTCACTGCTTATGCCACCTCTACCAGGGGGATTCTAGCACCTGCTTTCCCGCAGCTGAGGAAGCTGTAATTATAGCACAGAAAAGGAAATGACTTTGCTCAAGACCACACAGCTTCTCTGTGTTGGAACTCTCTCTGCCTGAGCAGTCTGTGTGTCAAATATTGCTGAGAAGGCAGGGTGCCCAAAGATATGTGGCACGCAGAGGGGCATTATGACCTGAGATGCCATGGGGAGCATGTAGTGCCCTCCAGAATAGAT
The DNA here is from genome assembly GCA_004027205.1 of Ctenodactylus gundi. Taxonomy (NCBI): domain Eukaryota; kingdom Metazoa; phylum Chordata; class Mammalia; order Rodentia; family Ctenodactylidae; genus Ctenodactylus; species Ctenodactylus gundi. Next base: position 4,757 of record PVKB01008685.1, on the reverse strand, counting down.
ACATTTGAACTAGGAAACTCAACCACTGTGAGAATTCCACACAACATGGAAGGCCTAAGAATAATAAACAGGACATCCACTTGAGCAACCTGAAGACAGGCAGGACTTGAGGGGCTGGAGGGGAGCAAGGGGACAGAGGTTGCAGACAGGAAAGGGAAGCTGGTTACCAAGTGTTTACCTAGGACACCTGCTACTCTAACCACCACCTCTACTCGGGTGCAGCAGTTTGCTGATCCCCCTGCCTCAGGATTGCCAAAGCTCAAGGTGAGGTGCGTGGCCAACATCTGCTCAATGAATGAGTTCACTTTAAAGAACTCCAGGGAATTACCAGAGAAGTCTTGTGAGGCACCCTCAATTTGATTTTACCAAAATACTTAAAGGACTGTATATCTCATTTTATCTTAAATTATGGACAGAGAGAAGGGTCCCATGGTAGAGGGTCAGCCACTCTGACACACATGGAGCATGCATCCACACTCAGATACACGCATGCACATGTGCATAAGCACCCTTACTGTTGGAACCCCGAATGCCTAGCTTATCTTCCGGCTTCCCATTGGTGATTCCACCAAAGTCTCTTTCTACTAAGAATGCTGTGATTTTGTCTTTAACTGAGCCATCAGAATCAACCACCTCAGTCTTTGCAAACACAGTGAAAACACTGGCTAATCCTCCACTGGTGATCCACACCTGAGGGGAAGAGAGCAAAAGGTTTTTGCAGACATCTCTTAGCTCCACCTTTGTCAAGCTTCGGCTGTCAACTGAGCTTCAGGTTAGACACGTTAAATGTTTGGCTTTGCACAGGCCGAGCCTGCATGGACAGAGGATGGGACCCACCCCAGTCTCTGCAGTGTAAGGAAGGTCTCAAGAGATGGGAAGTGGGACACAGGTGGGACAGAGTGGAGGCTGGCCACTGGGGACTAAGGCAGTGCCGGTTCCAAAGCAAACAACAGGAGCCTTCAGCAAAGAAGGGTTTTAATTATTTCACATGGTATACATAGGTGCAAACACTACATACAATACTTGTCAATTAAAAAAAAAGAGGGAAAGGAAAGGAGAGATGAAAGGCACGAGGGTGAGGAAGAAGGAAGGAGACACTGCTCAACACTGTGAAATGGCTGGGACTTAAACCGAATGTGACCCAAGTACTGTTAAAGGAAAAAAGTGAAGGGATAATGGGGAAAATCTGACCGCTGACCAGAAAGCAAGCAGTGTATGAACTGTTTTCACATGGTAACAGTATTATGGCATTTTAGCTTGTAGAGATCCAGGCTGACACTGTCATGGGTGCCAACCCAAAGAAGCAATGCCAACAAAGAAACATGTCCAGTTGTGACCAAGCCACAGCCGAGCCAGACACCAGTTCCATGGAAGTAACATCTCACCAAAGTTGTGTAGGCTGAAAATTCTGTACAGCAAAAATATGACACAAACTCTTAAAAGGAGCATCTGAAAGCAGCTGGTGCAACAGCACAGTGCCTGGGGGCAGAACACCTTGCTCCAGTCCTGACTGTGCCACTAAAGCGGCATACGACTTACAATAAGACACTGAGCCTCTCTGAGCTTCAGTCTCTTTCCTTTCCTTTCTTTCTCTTTTTTGAGACAGTCTTGGTCTATAATCCAGGCTGGTCCTGCACATATCATGTAGTCCAGCTTGACCTCATGGCAATCCTCCTGCCTCAGCCTCCAGAGTGATGAGACTATAAACAGGTACCACTATGCCTGCTCAGTTACTTTGTGGTGCAGGGCAATCAAACCTAGGGCCTTGAACATGCTAGGCAAGCACTTCTAATTGCTGAGCTACACGCCTAGGAGTCTCTTCTTGAAGAGGAGTAGCATCTCCTCACCAGGTGGTCGGGACAGCACACGCAGACCAGTCTCCAGACACGACTCCTCGTGAAGGAGAGTGGCCACCCAGCAGTAGTGGAGGTAACGACTGAGGCTGACAAGGCAGCCAGGCAGTGGCCATACCTTGGAGCCATTGAGGATGTAGTGCTTGCCATCGCCACTGAGGGTGGCTTTGGTCTGGATGGAGGCGACATCACTTCCGCTGCAGAGAGAGGGGGCCAAGGGAGAACCATGTTAGGAATGAGCAGGGATGGGCTCAAGGCCTGAATGGAGGTGATCAGTATTGGTGGGCTCTTTAAATACAGAATTAGACACGACAGGACGTCTATCCCACCCTAGCTCTGCTGCTGGGATGTGAAAGTCACTGCGGGCGGTCTGTAAACAGATGGCTGTGCAAAAGCATGTGCTGGAGTAAAGCTAGCCTCTTTAACAAACGCTGCTGGGAGAACTGGCTAGCCACAAGCAGAAGAATGAAACTGGACCCACATATTTCACTATGTACGAAAATCAAATCAAAATGGATCAAAGATGTAGAAATTAAAGTGTAAACGCTGAACTTGTTGGAAGAAAAAACATGCAAGACCCTCGAAGACATAGGTAAGGACTTCCTTTTTCAATAAAACGGCCAAATCACACAAGATAACACCAAGAAACAACAAATGGAATGATACCAAGCTAAAAATCTGTTGCACAGCAAAGAAAACAATCAACAGGATGAAGAGAGAACCAACAGGATGAGAAAAAAATTGCCAACTATTCTTTAGATAGAGGACTATTAACAAGAATGTACAAAGAACTGAAAAAAAAATTAGACCTTCCAAAATAAAAGACCCAATCAAAAAATAGGCAAATAAAGTAAATAAACAGCTCTCAGAAGAAGTCCAAATAGCCAATAAATGTGTGAAAAAATGTTCAGCATCCTTAGTCATCAGAGGAATGCAAATCAAAGCAACTCTGGGGTTCCACCTAACTTAACTAAGAATGGCAGGTATTAAGAACTCAAAATGCAACAAATGCTGGCGAGGCTGTGGGGAAAAGCAACACTCCTACATTGGTGGTGGGACTGTAAACTGGTACAAGCACTATGAAAAGTCATACGGGGATGCCTCAGAAAACTGAAAACCGAGGGCTGGAGGAATGGCACAGCAGTTAAAGTGCTTGCCTTGCAAATGCAAGGCCCTGAGTTCGATTTTGATTCCCAGCACTACATAAAGCTGGGCATGGTGGGGCAAGCCTATAATTCCAGCTCTTGAGAAGCCAAGGCAGGCCAATTGTCCTGAGTCCAAGGCCACCTGGGGCTACACCAGTGAGTTCAGGAACAGCCTGAGCTACAGAGTAAGACCCTGTCTCAAAACAAGAAAACAAAAACCTGAAAACTAATATTCCATTTGACCCAGCTATACCTCATTTAAAGAGTTCAAGTCATCATGTAAGAGTCACATATGCATACCTATGTTTACAGCAGCACAATTTTTCCTCCATTTTATTAGTATGTATGTATGTGACACAAAATGTTTACATTGAACTTGAGTATCTTGTGCACATATATGCTGTGTCAGCAGCACAATTTATAATAGCCAAATATTGGAAGAAGCTAAAATGTTCACAAACAGAAGAATGGATAAAGAAGATTATGTATATATACACTGCGGAGTACTACTCTCGCATAAAGGTAAATTTGAGTCATTTATAGGAAAATGGACACACCTTGAGACCATTATGCTTAGCAAAATGAATGAGACACAAAAGATGAAATATCATGTTGTTTCTCTAATAGGAAAAATCCAAACCATAAAAAAAAGAGAAGAAAGATTTTGTAGAGAGGGTAAAAGGATACAGGGCGGTTAAGGAGGTGGGAAGAGGGAAAGGATGCAGTATGTAAATTTTAAAAATATAATTAAAAATAATGTAGATAAAAATAAATAAAAATAAACACAGGAAAAAAATAGATGGTCATGTTCCACTGAAGCTTCATTTGCAAACCTCCCTTGCCCCTGCTCTCCCAGATGTGACCTTGGACTGGCCATACCACCTCACTGAATCCCAGCTCCTATTCTGGAAGAGAAGATGCAGCCCCAGCCCCATACTCTGAAAGGGGTCTTCACACCTGATGCACCCTAAATGCAAGGTGCCTATGGCCTCAAACTCTGACTTAACATATGGGCCAGGCTGGTACCTCAGGAAAAAGAGGTTAAGACTGAGGTAAGGTAACAGGCAAGAATGCTGTGAGACTGGTTCTTTGGGAAATTCCAGGTAGGGGAGAAATACAAGTCAGCTACCCACACAAGAACCCTCTGTCCCTGTGAACCTTGGAAAATGCCAACGAGAGGCTGGTGATGATTGAGAGTGGGTGGAGAAGGGGACAGACCTGCCTGGCTCCGTGAGGCAGAAGGCTGCGCTGTGCTCCCCGGACGCCAATTTGGGTAGGTACTTGGCCTTCTGTTCCTCAGTGCCAACCATGATGATCCCCTAAATAAAATTCAAAGGCCAACTTAAGTCTCCAGGAGGAGTGGGGACGCTGTTGTGAAATATGGCCCTTTTGAGGACAACAGTACTTCACGCAAGAGAAGACAGCACAAGCCCAGGGCTGCCAGCCTCAGGCAGAGCACAGTAGCCAGGCACTGAAGGGAACTCCCACCACACCTGTCAGAGTGGCAGTGACACAGCTAGCAGTTTGGGGTCAGCATCCAGGGTTTTCATGAGACTATTTCATAGCCCGGCCCAGGTGGCCTTGTACAAGGCATGTCCCTTCTCTGAGCCTTTGTCTCATGGTCTACAAGCTAGGGACTCCTCCACACTAGCAGGGTGGTCTGGATGACAGGATGTGTTCATACCACACCTGACAGAGAAGGCACCAGAGCTCTCCCACTCTTATCACCAAATCCCTCAGTGAGGGCTAATGCCCTCTA
>PVKB01008684.1:0-14054 GCA_004027205.1 Ctenodactylus gundi | reverse complement strand
AAGAAGCTGCAGAAAGGACACGCACATCCGCCACCAATGGACAAGGCCCAGGGCCGTGGGACGTGCGGGTTGGAAGGGAAGGAGGATCTGCTGTGGGAGAGGAGGACACACACAAGGTCCTCAGGATGAAGTGTTCCGGGGAGGGGATGAGGTTGCCATGGAAACATGGATCTCCAGGGCAGCCAGCAATGGGTCCTGGGTACTGAAGAGAGATGTAGGAGAGGACAGAGGAGCTGAATTGAAGTTACCAGGGCCAGGTAGGGAGGGGAGGGACCGCGCGTGTGTCACCAGCTGTGCTCACCTGGACAGGCGTGTCCAGGGCCGTTTCATGTTCTCTTGGGCCAGTTTCCATGTCTTCATCTCTCTAGGCCAGCAGCTCATGAACACTTGGGAAGGCTCCTTGTGTCTGTGCTGGTTTGTTTACGTATTTAATTATTTATTTATACTAAAGAAAAAGTCCATAGGACAAATAGAAGATATATAATATATGTAAAGTATAGTGTAAGAGTTTTTGTTCAAGAAAAATTATTTGGTACCCAGTCTCAGTTTGTAATCCAGATCCCATTGTGACCCTCCTGACTCCTCTGCCATTTTCTGGGGTAGCAGGAATGTGGTGACAGCTAGATTCGTTTTTAACACTTTGAGTTCAGAAGTTTTTATCATAAACTTTATGGAAATGGAGAGCAAAATCCCATTAGAGTGGGACGCACACGGGACAAGGCTCTTCCCAACTGTCTTTAGGCAAAGATGAACAGAAACTGGTCTGGACTCCACTGGTGACATACCTCACTGTCTCCTATCGCTACACACATCCAGCAGCACCAAGAAGTTTAAGTGTTTCTGTGAAAACCCCAACTAATGACAGACAGAGACTCACGTTTGTTTATTTATTTTTTTCTTTCTAGGGCAATACATTTGACGATGATATTCCACTGGTAAGTGTGAAGTCAGCTCAGTCGTGTTTGTGGACAGTCCCTAAGCTTCTTCCTGGTCACTGGGTCAAAGTATCCAGCAGTCACAGTGTAAGAGAGGAAAGGTTGACTTCGTGGTGCTTGGCTTTAATAAGATAGCTTCATTCTTAGATTCAATTTACAGAGCGGCTGTGACTTCTCTAGGTGCTATCTCCAAAAGCTTCCAAATATCTCCCACAGGCTAGTGTTAAGCCAGGCTTCTAAACCACAACGTCATTAGAAAGGCAGAGAGATTTATGTGGGCTCACAGTATGAGGAAGTCACAGCCCTTTCCTAGGCTATTGGCAAGTGTGGAAGGTCACGGCAGGGGTGGGCGCCACAGAGAAGCTTGTCCACGCCATCCTGGCCGGGAAGCAGATGTACGGATGGGAAGTCCTCATGAGACTCTGTGGCTTCAGGTGACCCATCAGTGATCCTGCCCTGCACATGTGACCCCCGCATCCCAAGAGCATGTGAAACCACTGGGTTAATCAAAGCCCCTGTGTCTGACTTCCTGCTTTCCCGCACAGATCGAAGTCTCAGGAAGCTTGGGGACCAAGTTTACCTTTGGAAACAAACTGCCCAAGGTGCCGCAGACAATGCGGGTCAGGGGTCTGAACCGGAAGAAAGGGTGGTTCGGTGCCTGGAGCAAACCCGTGGAATTCGGTAGGCACAGCTGACGGGCACAGGGGATGACATGGGCCCACACAAAGTAGAGTGGTGACCACTGCCTTCCCAGAGATGAGACAGAAACGCTAGCTGCCCTTGGGGCCTTCTCAACATAATGGTGCTTTGGGGGACGAGTCTTCCAGGGTGACACTACAGCTGCAGCTTTGTTGGTCTCTGACCAGCCATGCCTAGGAGGCTCCAGGGACTGGCAGGATCTCCCACATCTATCTGTTGGGTGTTAGGAGCACACCTCACTTCCGTGGGTCAGCCTTATCTTCCTTGGTAGCTCAGCTGAGACCCAAAGTCAGGTTCCCCTAAATTCTCACATAGCTCACGAAGAGGCTCCATGACAACCTTCCCTCTATTCCCAGTTCAGTGCTAGAATTCCTCCTTTAGAGTCAGGATCTGACTAGGTCACTATTTCCATGAGATGCTTAGTGCCCAGTGTGTCTGTTAGGATGCAGCGCCCTCCAGAGGCTGGGCGCCCCTGAGGGTGTTTGGCCTGTGGCCCGGGAACCTTCCCTTCCTCCACTCCAGTCCACCAGCCGTGACCTGAGCAGAAACTGCCCTGTCAGCGGCGACTCTCTGCAGTAGAAAGTAGTGGGTCCCGGTGGGGTTGGTGGCCTGGCACAACAGAGGGGCAGGATGTCGCCCACCAGGCAGACGTGTGCTGCTGGTCAGCTGGTTCACCAGGAACACCCGGCATTCTTGTCCCTGGCTTGGGGTTCCCAGGGAGAGAACCTCGTGTGTGTACGATGGACACGTGAATACAGGACTGTGTGTACAGGCCAGTCACAACTGCTGCTTTTTTCCCTTGTGGGGAGTGGACGTGGGTCATGTGGGAAAGTTGTCCGCAGGTGTCCCGGGAGTAGGAGGCTGATTTGGGCAGGAGTCCATGCTCAGGAAGAGGCAGAGAGGTGTCCAGTGTGGGCAGCTGCAGCCAGCTTCTGTCCTGAGTCGCTGGGAGGACGCTGGTCCTGAGACCCCTCTGCACACAGGAACGTGGAACGGTCTTCCCACAGGGGTGCAGGCCTTCCCTCGAGGGATATTCTGTGATGGGAACGTGCCAGAAGTCCTGCTCCTACCCTCCCGGACGTCCCACGTGATGTTAGATCCAGGGTTGGCCCTGCGGATCCGGCATGGGGGTCTACACGGACCTCCACTCCCAGCCCACTTTCTTAATTGTCATTTTTAGACAGCTCTACACCAAGATGCTACCTTATTTCCCAGGCTAGGCCCCACTTGGAACACTCCCGCTCCAGCCTCCCACACAGAGTGCTGGGCCACAGGAGAGATTAAGTGGCTTCCCTCCTGCACCGGGGAGAGCCTTCCCGAGTGCTTTCCCCATGGACCCCCGGCTGGGAAGATGGTGGCCAAGGGTTGGGGTAATTTCTGGAGGAGGGGACAATTTCAGGGGCTGCTGTCCCCAGCTCTGACCTCTCTGACCTCAGGCAGGCTGTTGTTATTTTGGTGGGAGCAGTCAAAGTCAAAGCAGAAGAGGACAGAAGGGCTCTATTTTCTAGGTCTGCCTTACGCCGCATACCAAGACCCTGTATTAAATCTGGCTTTCAACCCAGATACCATGTTGCTGTCGTGGGTCTGCGGGAGAGACGCCACCAACTTCAGATGTCTGATGGATCAGGGGGATAGATCAACTGTGGTGCTGGTATGCCAGGGGCTGGGGCCCTGATGTCCATGCCCAGCACCCAAGAGTAAGAGAGATGCAGAGAAGAAAATATGCCCACGCTGCATCCATCCCACTCTCTCTTTCTCTCTCTCTGTCTCTGCCTCTGTCTCTTTCTTTCTCATCTTTCTTTTTGGTTTCTCTCACCTTTCCCTCGTCTTTCTCTTGGTGGAGGCTGTGCTAGGCGGCCACCATCAAACACAGGCCCACCTGTCACACCAAGCTACAGCCCCGGTCCTGGTTTATTTGAGTTGTTGAGGCATGGCCCCTCCAAGTCGTTCAGCGGCCCAGGCTGGGCTGGACATTGGCCTTCTCCTGCCTCAGCCTCCCACAGTGGCGGGATGACAGGCTCTGTCCACCACCACAACTGACTTCCTCAGTCACGCTAATCACAGTGAGAGATTGGTGTTTTCACACTGAAAAAGGGGCTCCAGCAGAGTCCACTTGGGTGTCTTTCGAGGGGTAAATTGGGGGAATTTCACCAAGGGAAGTGAGGAGTGGCAGTCAGAGGGTCCTAGTGAGAGCTCAGCCTCAGCAGATGAGGATGGGGACGTCTACCGGCTGACTGACGGTGTGACCACAATATCTCAGCCCGAGAACGGAGAATGTCAGTGCCGCTTCGACCCCACCCCGCTCCACAGCGGCGTTCAGTTGGAGGTGCGCGCCAACCTGCACCACAAGGAGATCCGCGAGCTCCTGATCTACTCCAACACAGGTAGGTGCCGAGGAGGAAGCGGCGGGCCCCTTGTTCCGCCCCTTCCGTTAGTCACGACGGGCGCTCCCAGACGTCCTGGATGATTAAGCTCTTCCGTCACAGGTTTGGAGGGCTCCGCAGCCAGAGACTTCACGTGTGTTGTCTACAATGAAACCCAGATGACCTGCACGTGGGAGAGAAGTCCCTTCGCACCTGAGGACGTCCAGTACTTTCTATTCCTTCTAAATGGTGAAAAGTGAGTGCTTGGCCACATCTACTCGACCATGAGAGTGACAGAAATGTGTGAGGGAAGGTGGAATGGGAAGGGTGGTTGTGACCCCAGGGCCTTTACACTGAACGGCATCTCCAGCTTTTATGTTTTTTAATTTTAAAACACAGTCTCATAAAATTGCTAAGGGTCCTGGGCTGGGCTCATATATGATATCTCCCTTGTCTGTAAGCACTCCAGTGGGCCACAATGGCTGGCACAGGTGTTCTCATGTCCAACATTTCTCTCCTCTGGGTTTACCTGGGAACTTTTCGGAATGTCACCACAGATACCTACAAATGGAGTGTCCTCGCTACGTGCCCGACTCAGGGACACACACCGGGTGCCACTTCCCCAGAATCTGGAGGACGCCCTTCCCAATGTACTTCCTCATCAATGGGACCAGCCAGAGCACCAAGATCCAGTTCTTTGACACGATACTGACGATCACGGATATGGGTGAGAAGGGGACCCGCCGTGTTGTGCCATCTGTCCTGGAGCCCCTTAGGAACCTTAATCCTGTTTAGGGTTCCTGTGGACCCAGTTGCTGGAGGGGCAGCTACTGCCATGGCCATGCTCACAAGGGGGACAGGCTGGGTGGGACTCTCTCCTGTGTTCTGAGCATCCAGTACAGCTGGTGTCACCCTGGTGTGGAGCCATTTGGAAGTTCAGTAGGCCGAGACATGGGGCAGGAGGATGTGGACTCTGGAATGTTTGTGTGCAGGAGGGGAATGTGCAGACACGCACCCAGCACACACACCTGGCAGCACCTGAAAACAGTGTCCCTCCCCTCTCACCACCGCGAGTTTTGGGTTGTCTTTGCAGAACACGTTGACCTGCCTAGCAGCAACTCTCCTCCAAACTTCATCCGTGTGGCCCGTAACGCATCCTTCTGTATGGTCCGGTGGCAGCCGACTGGCCCCCTGGCCACACTGTCTCACGTGGACTACACGTACCAGCTAGAAATCCAGAAAGACCTGGTGAGCAGACACCGTGCTGCCCCCTTGAGGGCAAAGGGAGCAGAGGGCATGAGACAAACAGCCTAGGAGAGCGTTAGAGGGGCGGAGGGCTGTCAAGGACGTGTCACGGGGTGGCGGGTGGAGGAAGACTCATAGTTATGTAGGTTGAGACCCGGTCACGCCGGCCCTCCCAAGGACGATGCTTTCTGTGCTGGGTGGGAGGAACGTGATGTCCACTCAAGGGACAAAAGCAATTTGCAAGAGGTAGACGGGACCCACCGCATGTCTCCTGAGTCCAGGTAGACGTGGGGACGTCCCGTATGTGTTTGTCTTTGTCCTCAGCTGTGTGCAAGGAAGACGTGTGATGGTCACGTTTCCATGTCCTAGTGGGCCAGGTCCATGTCCTCTGTTTCTCCACCAAGAGTCTATGTCCAAGTTAAGGACAACTGTGTTGCCTTCCTTCATTTCTTTTTTCTGAGAGGAAAGCAACAGTCTTGCATCACTTAGAATATACAAGATTCATTCAGGAGCTACATAAAGTTCTTAACATTTTTGTTCCAAGAGCTTTTATTATCCCGTTAAGAGTGCCAATGGCACAAAACCAAAAACTAAATGGTGGGTGCCATGTTGGTCACGCCTGTTCCGGAAGGCTCTCTAGGGATGGATGGAGGTAGTCTACCCTTGAATCGCCACAGAGCTTGGGGTCCCCATGTGCACCGCATCCCAAAGGGCGCGTACATCAATAGTCCCCATGAGCGTCCTTTAGATGACAACAATGACTCTGGTCTTCCTTTTTCTTCCAAAACCTTGATTTTGGCCGTAACCGTCCACTGGAACTCAAGCTCAGTTCTCTTAATTCTCCGCATCTGGGTCACTTACTCATCTGTAGTGCAGATGAACCAATACCTACAGCTTAATCCAGAAAACGTTTATCATTTAGTCCATAGTTCAAAGGTCTAAGTCAGTCCATGTATGGTCAGGCAACAGTGGTTCAAGGCCTTAACTCATGGTCTGTACACCAGCACCCCCCACTCCATCCAGATGTGCGAATACGTTAAATCCTCTTGATAATTCCTTACAAATGAGAATCGTTATCTTGTCTCAAATTTCTGTTCTAGATCAATGGAGTTGAGAATGAATTCTCACTGGTAAGTTTGAACCGAAGCTCAACTGTCTCCATACCACGTACCTGATCTCTAGGGCCAAGGACCCAACAGCCACTACTCAGTGGAGGGAAGGTTTATATGTTAGGCCATGGTTCAAGGGCCTTAAGCAGTACGTAGCTTGGCTAGGGTGGAAGGGCTCCTGGAAGGGCCGTGACTCATCCTACTGGGACTAGGAGGAAGACAGTTAGGAGGAGAGCTGTGGCAAGAACGTATCCTGTGCGTCCCCACCCTCTGTCATCCCTCTGATCCAAATTTTATGCCCTTCTCTTGGGGTCGCTGCTCACTGCGTGTGGACTACCTCAGCAGCTCTCCCTTGGCTCTGGTGTCACTACATCTCGGGTCTCTTCTGCACTCTAACTCCAGGGCCAGTCCATCTCCTGCTGTCCTTGGGCCCTCCTTTAGTGTAAGTGATATTGAATGGAAGATCCTAATACCCCAAAGATGACATTAGGCTGCCTGTGTGATCAGCACCGTGTGGTACCCATGTCCAATCCTGTCCTGAGGAGCAGGCTGGCCTCCTGTGACACACCTGTGGAGTCATCTCAGTCCATGCATGGTTGACCCAATGTGGGTTCCCCTTTATCTGTGGCCCTGAAAGGTGCCCATGTTTCCTTAAAGTGTTTAATACCTCAGCAGTTGAGCGGGGAAAGTCTTGATGGTTTCTTGTTGATTTCTGAAATGATCTTATACAAAAATTCTTATTTTTAATGCTAATCTCTTAGCTGGCATTCTGTCCTTTGTGGAATCTTTCCAGGTCTTTTCTTTCTGTCAAATCTAGGGGGATCTTGTGCAATTGGCTCTACCATTCTTCCCCATTATGAGTGTCTATGTACCTAAAAGCAGCAAAGAGACCCTGTGCCTGAGCCAGGGATCTTTTGAATCTCCCTTCTCCAGATTAGCCTACCACCCTTAATCTCAATATCGGTCAGGCACATTCCATGTCTTTCTAGAGACACTGAGAAAGGAAACCATTTTCCATGTTTTTCTTAACCATGTTCCTCAAAAAAGGAGCAAACAGAACCCAGGCAACAGGTTGGATATCGGACCACTTGAAAATTACAGCAAGGACGGATGAACCAACCTACAGCTTAATCCAGAAAACATTTATCATTTAGCTCATAGTTCAAAGGTCTCAGTCAGTCCGTGTATGGTCAGACAACAGTGGCAGAAGGGCTTAACTCATCTTTCTTCCAGAACCCCCCAGGTGAGCAAGGAAGGGTGGAGCTAGCATCTGTCCTTTTGGGTCATATGACAGTGATGGGCAGTTCTGGGTTCCTCCCAGTGACCCTCCAGGTCACACTCCTGGGACTCTGCCACATGCCCACAACCGACTGCATGCCTTAGTCTACCATCTACCCCACACCTGTCCTCCTTCCCTCAGTATGACCCACATCTGTCCAGGCCCCACCTGTAACCACACGTGCAATCCACAGCTGACTGAGAACATCCAATACCGGGGGCCTTGGTAGATGTTGTGTGTCCAGACCATAACCCTACCCCACATCACGGCCGGTGCAACCACCGATGTTTAACTTGGATTTTTTATCGGCCAAGGTCACAATCCTTAGGAGCCAGAAGAACTCGTACACCCTCCCCGCCCTGCGGAGCCCAGGCAAGATCTCACTGCGAGTCCGCGCTGCCAACAACCTCATCCCACAGTGGAGCGAGTGGAGCCCGCAGGCACAGTTCTTTTGGTAGTGATTACATCAGCAGTGGAGCAGAATATCACGGGGGAGAGGAGACTCGGTGACGTCAGCCACGGACCAGCGGGCCTGAACATGCTGTCTGCATGAGGGAACTTTGATCCAGCCCAGGAGCTGCAGTGACGGTGACAGTCCCTGATTTTCATGCATGGGACGTTGGGGCATTTGCCTTTCCACTGTTCCCTGGACACCCTCGAAGTGGATTCACTTTATGGACCTCCAGGGTCGCCCTCCCCGCCCCCACCCGTGACACAGTCCTACTGGAAGCAGCCAGCTGCCTTGGCCTAATCACTGTCCCCCATTGGAGCGCAGCCAGGAGAAAGCCACCACTATCTCAGGAGATTGGACAAAAGGAGGAAAGTCCAGGGTGGGAAGAGGGAAGACTGGAGTGGGCGAGGGAGGGTGACACCATCTGCTTAGAAACCAGACCTGAGTCTGTGTGGCCCTGGGGATCGAGCCCAGGCGTGCCACAGTGGCGGAGAGTCACAGCCTCCAGCTTTTAAAAGTTCTTATTTTGAGGCAGGGTCTTTCTAAGCTGCTTAGTTAGTGAGACTGAGCTTAAAATCGCAGTCCTGGCACCTCAGCCTCCCAAGGGCTGCGGCCTGGGATACCAGGCTCCATTTACATAAAGGGATTTGTGACATCAGGGTACAGATTCCAAAGAGAGAGTTCCAGAAGGTCACCTGTACTTGCGGGGATTCTGTCTTGAAGACACGCTGGCAAGTGTGACCCTGATCAGCCAGCTGGCGTCTGGTCTGCCGACCCGTGTCCTGCGTGAATCTGAGGACAGATCTGCGCTGGAGACCCACACGTGGAGCCGGCTGCCGAGGCTGGAATCCCCCGGAAGAAGCAGGAGACAGGCTTTATTGGCCCTTCCTCGTGTTCAACTTACATGACTCTGATTGGATGGCTTCCCCCATGGTGGGCGGGTCTCTTTCCCTTAGTTCGCATGGCCAACAGTCAGTCACTGACACCCTAAATTGCTCTGTAGATGCGCTGGCCAATTCCTAACTGCTAGCCATTGCCCCAACACTTTGGGCGCTCACCATCCACCCCCTGTTGACTTGGGAACAAGGCTCACCTCCTAAAGCCATGCTCAGTCTCCACATACAGTAGCCAAATCCACAGCGACCCCCAACATCCCACCACCACCCTGTGTAGACGTGGAAACGCGCTCACCGCCAGCCCACAGCACAAGGCAGAGGTCCTGGCTTCTGGAATGCCTACTCTTTCCCAGATATTCCTTTATGTAATGATTGCGTAGTAAATTCAGCAATTTTTGAAATCAAGGCTGTTGGTGTTATTATGCACGTGCAGGCTTAATCACGTGGGCAACACAAGGAAGACGCACTACATACAATTCCACTTTCTATTCTCCTTTCTGAGACTGGTCGTGGGGTCACGCATTCCTAACTACCTTCTCCTACCCGTGGTGCCTTTCCACAGCCATCAGCAAGTGCCTGAGCAGGTGTCCGTGCTCTGCCCAACACCCACACGTCCATCCCTGAAGTCATCTACCTGGACGGGAATTTGGTAGTTTCCTTTGAGTTTAATATAAAACACATGACGTGATTGTGGGAGATGCCCTGAAGGGAACCCAACCCTCCTAGGAAGTTGCTCCACCCTCCATCGCAGAGCACTCGCCCCATTTCCTTCCGGTCGTCTGGGTCCAGCGCCCCTCACAAACTCTCACTCCTTTCTGAGGTTTTATCCCCTGGGCACGTGCTGGCCAAAGTGACCGGGAGAAAGGCTTCACGTCCAGCTCAATGGATTTGTTGTTGTGCCTCCTTGAATAAAGTCCCCTCTTTCTGCTACACATAAATCTAGGCCAGCTGATCCCGTGGAATTATGGTAAAAGGGACGAAATTTTGGCAGGTAAATGCCCAAGGATGGCATGACTGGTGCCCCTGCCACCATTGATGGTTGGACACAGGGCTGGCTCAGGAAAGAGGGTCAGTGCTCCCCACAAAATAGGTTGTCCAGTCCACGTGATAATTGAGGCCCTCTTCTGCTGAGTTCACCTTGTGGTGAGTGTTCACAGGGGACACAAATATCCTGGCATCCTTCTGTCCCTTACAAATGTCTGTCCGCGTACGCCACCCCCAAATGTCTTCCTCAACATCGCAGTCATGCCCTTCCCACGCACAGACCAGCCTTCCAGACCATTCTGCAAACGGGTACACAGTCACACCTGTGGCCACCTTGCTTCACCAGACAGGTGTATGAGCAGGTGCCTGGCCCCAAGCTCTGCCCATAGCGATGTTTCCCTTCTCCAGTGTCTCTCAGCGACTCCCCAAAACACGATGCAGTGCTGCAGCTGTCCACATCCATGTGGGGACTTCACAACATGCTGAATTAAGTACTCTTCTGTGCTGGGACACAGCACCCTGACCTTACGGGAGGGAAGGCTTGTCAGCCATGAGGAGCCGGCAGTGGAGGGAGGTCTTGGGAGAAGCCTCGGTGGGGGGGTGTGTTTGCCCGTGGTGGACAGGAAGCAGAAAGAGAGTGGACGGGTGGAGCCGGCACGCACCCTTCCAGGCAGGGCCCAGGGATTTACCCCTTAGTGGGCAAACTCCCGTGTACCCCTAAAGGTGCCAGGACCCACTTCTTAATGTCCCCAGAAGTCAGGAAACTAACTGCCACAATCGAATCCCCTTCTGACCATGAGGCTTTCGTGGTCATTCCACATTCAGACCATCACACGGCACCCTGGCTCCCAAACAACTCGCACCCACCTTGGCAAACTCTCCTGAGTCCGTTTGTAAGAGATGCCAAGATCTTCACACTAGCACCGCGAAAGGGTTGACGTCCAAAGTCTCCTTGTCGTGTCAGGGAGATTCTCTGTCCTGAGGTTCTGTGAAGGTCAAAGCATTTCCAACATTTAAAAAGGTTGAAATAGGAGGGTAGAAATCAAAGCAGGGTTGCAAACCAGCACAGTCAACATTGCATCCTGTTGCTCCAGGAGTTCCTGTGCCCAGCAGTGGGTGGACTGTGGTGGGGTGTGGACTCCGCAGGTCACCCTAGGCTTCCAGCTCTAGGCACGGGCCCATGGGCTTCTCCTTGGGGCTGGCTCTGCTGCCAGCCGGCGGCCTTCCTCTGGAGACAGTCTACTTTTTGGGGGCCTCCAGATTTCTGGACTGTGCACTAGAATTTCAGCTTCACCTTCACAAGTTCACACACGGCCTTCCCAGGGACATGATGCCTGGCCTCCAGTGCTTGTCCTAAAATCTGGGTGCAAGTCCCAGATTCAGACACACACTGTGTCTGTCTCAAGCCAGCACCACATGGCCATGGCCAATGCCAGCTGTTGGGGTGGGCAGTAGTGTGGTCACCTTGCACACTGAGGCCCCCGAGCTCTTAGGTGGCTCAGCTCCTTGGCGATGCCCTTTCTAAGCTGCGGTGCAGGACGCCTGGGGTCTCCTTTGCTAAGCACAGTCTCTTGGCTTTGCACCTGAGGGTGGGCGGGGTCCTACACGTTCTGAGAGGGCCCCAAGGCCCCTGTTCTGCAGTTCTGATCCCAGCATGCGGCTTCATTTTAGTGCTTATCTCTTAAAGAATCCTGTGGTTTTTTGCCCATATTAAGAATTTGTTCTCAGTCGGGCACAACTACAAGCTTCTTAGATCTTTTTGCTGCACCATTTTCCCCACTTTAAAGCGAGCTCCGAGCAGCAAACAGAACCTGTGGACAGCCTGAACTCTGGGCTCGCTAAAAATCTACTCTACCGTATTGTCGTGAATCTCAGCTTCAGGCAAAACCTCAGGACATAAAACGCTGACACGCTGTTTGACAGGACACAGCGCTCATGGTTTCTAGACCAGTTGGCAACAGAGTCCTCCGTGGGACACCAAGCGTTCGTTTCCCCCCTTAGTGCTTGAAAGCACACAGCTCTGAACTTTCTGCTGTGACACCTCTCCAGGGCTGGAGGCCATTCCTAACTGACACAGCCTGCTCCTTAGGCTGCACTCCCTCCCCTTCCTGTTCACATGTTGGTTTCTAGGATTTGCACCAAGCATCCCCATTGCTTCACTTCTGAAACGCTTTTCAGAGATCTCTGTGAGGCACGCCTGCATCTAGATCTTTTCCTTTGATGTCTTTGCTGGAATCCTCCACATCTGTCCAGTGTCTATGGGCAGAGACGTCCCCACATTGACTCAGGAGGACGGTCCCTCCTGGGGACGTGACTCTGGAGGTGACCTCTGCAGGCCCCTGTGCTCTTAAGGAGCCCTGGAAGTCTTTTCATTCATGTGACCTGCCCTTTACCCCAAATTTTGCACACGGCGCCCGGTGGGAGGTCACGGGCAGTGAGAGCTCAGTGGCTGATGATGACAGGGGACCTCACAAAGGGTTAACCGGGATGCAGCCCTGGTCCCTCAGCTGACACAGTTGCTAATGGCTGGCCCAGGCAAGCTGGGGTGTGTCTGTCTCTGTCTCTCTGGGTCTCAGGTCTCAGGCTCTCCTCCCCCACTCTTTTGTCATGGAAATTCCCTGTCCTAGAAGGACAACAGTATAAGCTCCAGGTCCAGGGACTCCTGAAGGTGGCCGGCTGGAAGGTCGCAAAAAAAATACTCTAATGGCTGTGAGTGAGTCATCACCAATGTCCCTCCTGTCCCAAGGCTGAATCTGCATCTTTTGATATTGAAGATTGGGAAAAAGTGACGGACAGTGAAAACTGGCTCACAGGAGGTCAACTGTCCAAACACAGGATGGACACAGGAGGTGTGGTGGCCAGAAATAGGGACCTTTAACTTCGTGTTTGTTAAAAGACTTCCCCCCACATAGGTAGAGACAGCACATTGAGAGCCTGATGGTGTTAAATCCCCAAATCGTGAGCTCCTTCCTTGGCTCATTCCTACAGGCAGGACGCACAATGTTCCCGATAAACTCTAAGGCTCACACCTTTCTCCCTCCTCCCTCTTCCTCCTCTCTGTTTCTCACCTGGCTAGGTTATAGCAGGAGAAACTGGAGGATCTGCCACCATTATCTGCAAACTGTGCCGGTGTGACCTCTAGGTGGCGCTACAGGAAGTCATTAAAGATGCTCTTGGTCTACTTAGGGTGCCTCACTGAAGGGTTTGAAATTGATGTGTGGCTGCTGCATAGTCGAGGACAAAAATCCCTAAAAATTAGCTGCACTGAGGAAAACTCTGAGTATCAAAGCTTCTTCATTCAAATAATCTTTATTCTCTCCCCCCACACACATATCTTTTGATTTGGGTCTTAATTCATATGATCCCTTGATGAAAAGAAACCTTAGAAAGTGTAGGCAAACTGAGGCGGGGTGACACATTTCCCCGTCATCTGAGAAGGGAACAAAAAAGCAAACCTACAACTCTACGTCATCAAGTGTTAATTATTTTTAAAAGTATTCCAATAGTGTGCCTCGCGTGCAGGGAGCTACTCGAAACACCGTCCTGTATGGACGGAAAAGAAGCTACCTAAACATTCTGTTTCAGAATTTTTTCCGTGGTGCGTGCTTACCCAGGGTCCCCTGACGTCCCCATTCACCCCAGGATTAAATGGAATGCCCCATAACAGAGGATAAATTCCAGTCTTAAATCTCTGTTACATAACTATTACAGCCTCTGTAGATTTTTGGCCCAGCACAAGGAGAAGGCCAAAATGACCAGGGGAACTTCTGAGCTTCCCGGTTCAATGGACTTGTTCTGTGTGTCCTGGTAGAACCTTCCACACCCAGGAAAAGTGACTAGGACCAGGGCTCGGGATGACACGCCCTACATCGGTGCAAGTTAGAACATGGTAGCTGGGTCTTCTTTCCTCAGGACTGCTGGCACCCCAGAGTGGGGCGTCATGAGGAGCTGCTTGTCCTCCAGGTCCCAGTGCCCTCTGTGGGGGTGCCGGTGACCCCAGGACCACCCCCCCACCACAGGACACCGGGTTGATGAGGTCTGTCCTAAGATGATAGTTATTTTCTCACGGTTCGAATCATAAGTTTGGATAATT
>PVKB01008683.1:0-14050 GCA_004027205.1 Ctenodactylus gundi | reverse complement strand
GATGTCCTGAGATTGATATATATATATATGGTCTTGGGATAGGGTCTTGCTCTGTAGTAAAGGCTTGGGCTGAATTCACTCTGTAATCCGCACTGGCCTCAAACTCATGGCAAGCCTCCTGCCTCAGCCTCCTGAGTGCTGAGATTACAGGCATGCACTACCATGGCCAGTTAATGTCCTGAGATGTCTTTAGCATGAAAACCACTGCATCTACTCAGGGCCAACCACCACATTCAGGCCAGATGGGGAGCGGGGACCAGGCCACCTCAGAAAGCCACATCTAGCGGTGCAGTCCTATAATCCCAGCACTGTGGGAAACTGAGGCAGGAGGATATCAAGATTTCACCCAGTGTGGGCAACTTGGCTTAGCAAGACCCTGCCTCAAAATAAAAGCAGGGAACCTGGACGTAGCTGAGAAGGCCCCATGCCTTATCCTCATTACCACATACAAAGGGGAAAAAAAGAAAAATGACAGACAAAGAAAGAAAGAAAGAACAAAGAAAGAAAAAAGAAAGACAGAAAGGGAAGAAGGAAGGAAACACAGAGGAGGCCCGTGGTGGAACAGGTGCAGGCAGAAAGCAGACTGCAGTCGTGTACCCCCCATCCTTCCATGTGGGCGAGCAGGGGCCGCACCTCTCTCCCCTCCTCCTGACCCGTGCTCAGGATGCCCCAAGGGAGGCACCCACCTGGAGCTCATTCCTGGGACCTGTGTTGAGCCCCCCAGGTAGGTAGAAGGGATTTCTCCATTGTCCCTCACTCCAGTAGACCTCGGGCCTTTGTGAACTCAGCTAGACCCTTACTTGTTACAGAATGTGCCCCTGAGGGTCCGACAGGGGGCCCGGAGAGCCAGCCCATCTTTGGCCTTTTCAGTGCTGTGCACAGCTGGGTCCCTGAGAACCAGTCCATCTTTGGCCTTCTCAGGGCTGTGCACAGCTGGGTCCCTGCTGGCCTGTACTCGGGAACCATAGAGTGGCCAGCTCAGCCCAGCCCCTCATTGCTTTTAAGGACAGTGACCCTCTTCCTGTGACCTGCACCTCCTGCCAGTGCCCTCACATTCCTCTTGCAGAGCTCTCTGCCTGACCACAGGGAGCCCACAAGTGGCCTCGACCCTGGCCTCTGGCCTCAAGTTCCACTCAGTTGTCCGTGTTCCTCAAACCCCAGATGGAGCTGTTACCATGGAATCCCTTGCCACCCTGGGCCTGATGGCGTCCCTCCCAACTCCTGGCCTGTACCCCTCTCCCTCGGTGACATCCTAGCCCCAGCCTCAGCTTTCCAGGTTGGGGAGCCTTCGAGGCCTCTCAAAGGAGCAAGTACTAATGGGAGTCTCACCTAGGCCCTCTCGTGGCCTCTGGGCCATCCAGGACGCACAGGCCCTGGGCCTTGGGAGCCTGGTGTGAGACTGGGACATCTTCTGCATCTCCAGAGCTTAAGGGCAGATGTGGCCGAAGCACAGGCATGCTGGTTAGAGCGAGGTGGGCAGGAGTGGCCACCTTGCAGAAAGAGTGGAGAAGACAGAGAGAAGGGCCCGCCAGGCCAGAGGGTGGCAACAGCCAGCGTGAGGTAGAGCTGGAGGCTCCTCTGCATTCCTGGTGGCCATGTGCTGTCCCTTAGCGTCAGGATGTGGGAGACCTCATGTCCTTGAGAGACTTCGTGTGCTTGAGAGACCACCCTTTTACTTCCTTGCCCCCTCCCCCCGCCAGCCAAAGGCCCTGAGATCCCACACCTTCCTGGAGAGATCTTTGCAGGGTCATCCAGGATCTGCAGCGTCACCTCCAGGAGGGCTCAGTGGCCTTGCAGGCGACCTCAGGCCTGCACTGGGAATCAGCCCTGAGCCTCTTTGTAGTACATCTCAGACCAGCCACCGGCAGCCTGCTGGAAGTCTAGGGACACTTGAGAAGCATGTGGGTTCTGGGGCCACCCCTCAGACTCAGGAGCATCCCCAGAGGCTCCAAGAGCAGCAAGACCTGAGAAGTCTGAGTGGGACTGCAGGTGGAAGGACCGGTCAGCAGTCCAGCTGCTGAGACGGCCAGCCAGGCTCGGCAGACTCCAGGGAGGGATTGCCCGCTCCCATAAAGGAGCTTCAGGGCAGCATCCGACCCGGGGCTGCAGCTCCCAGGGGACAGAGAACCGCCGGCTGTTCCAGGGCCGAGGACGGCGCATCGCCGCCAGCCCCAGAGCCCAGCTACTGCTCCATGGGCTGTCCTGTGGCCTGCATGCTGGTGCTGTGCAACCAAGAAAGCTGGGTTCCAGCGCAGAGCGGGAGGCAGAAGGGCAGAGGCTGCTCTCAGTGATCAGGGCTGAGAGGCCCTGCCTGGAGGCCCCGGTGGCCCAACTAGCTGATGTTGTGGGACATTGTGACAGTTGAGTACCCTTCCTTACTATTCTTGATGGACACGGATCTGAGCCCCAGGGAGCCCATAAATGAGGATAGATAACGAAATCCACTTGTGTGCATTCTGGGACACAGCTCACTGTTCAGGACACCCACCCCATGGGACTGCTGGTGTCCCCACCATGAGGCTGGTCACAGTCCCACCAGCCCACCCTACGCCTCATACGTCTGCACTGTGTTCTTAGTGCCCACACACTGGGTGGTCTGCCAGCTGACCTCGGCCTTTGCCTGGACAGGGCCGTGGGGACTGGGCTTCCTGCCTTCCCTCCCTCCCCTCCTTTCCCCCAGCCCAGCCCCAGCCTCATGGACATCACCCTCCCTCTGCCGCCGCCGCCGGACCCCACACTGTCCCTCCATGTGTCTTTGTTTGTATGTGACATGTGTACTTACTTGCTTGTTGCCCCAACAGTGACATTCTACATTCTGCTCCTGGGCACTGGGCAGATTGATGTTTTCTTCAATCTGAGAAAACGGTGAAGCCTGAAATTGGCTTTAAAAATACTGCAGCAAGGAAAGAGCAAGGAGCTGCCAAGAGCAGGGTGGTAAAAATCTTTGCAGTGGATGATGAGTCGCTGGGGAAGAGCTTCATGCATACCTGAAATACTTAGTCATGTATTGTAAGAAGCAGGGATCGTGCCCATCCCTGGGAGCCTCCGCCCGTGCTGGGGCCAGCATGGCCGGCTCTGGATCCAGCGTCCTGCACTGGGCCACCTGCGCGGAACAGGCCTGGGTTCTGGGAATTAGTGTCCCACACAGCACACTGTCCTCCGAGACTCAGAGAGACACATTGCTGGGTGTCCAGCCCCCTGCCTGGAGGCTGGTGGGCTGGGTGGACTCTATTCGGTGAGGGATGAGAAGCCAGGCGGGCCCCAGACCTCTACATCCCCGCCATGATCCTGGCCTTCCCTTCTAGGCCCCCAGACTTGGTCTTTGCCCTCTAGGTGAGGCCCCAAGCAGAGTCTGGGGCAATGACCAGAGGGACAGCAGGCCACAGTGGTATCACCCTGGACCTGCAGGAGTGACGGAGGAGGTGTGGAACCCAGCTGGCCCTGGCGTCCGGTGCCTGGCGTCTCTGGTGGCTCTGCTCAGAACCACAGGCTGGACCCTCCCAACAGTCTGGACTCCTTCGCCTCCCGGTGGCCAGAGGCCAACGTGCCCTCTCTTCTGGGATCATGTCCAGGAGGAGCCTTTGAAGAAGAAAAACAGGTTTAGGAAAGTGGCCTCCCTGGCCACTTTGCAGCTGCCAGCCACGTGACAGGATGGAGGGAGGGCAGGTTGGAGTCAGGTTGTGAATCAGACTCTTTCCTTTGCTCCCTTCTTTCTGTCAACACAGGCAGGGTCTGCTCTGGGATTTGCAGGAAGCTTGCAATTTAGTTCAGGAGAAAATATTAAGAATTAGAACAGGGCTGAAGGAATAGCTCGGCGGTTAAAGCACTTGCCTAGCAAGCTCAAAACCCTGGGTTGATTCCCCAGCATCACATAAGCCGAGCGTGGTGCACGCACCTGTAATCCCAGCACTCAGAAGGCTGAGGCAGGAGGATTGCCATGAGTTTGAGGTTAGCCTGGGCTCCACAGTGAGTTCGAGAGCCGCCTAGAGTACAGAGTCCACCTTGTCTAAAAAAAAAAAAAAAGTAGCAAGTGTTATTTTCTAAGAAGAAAGTATTCATAAGTATCTTTTAAGAAAACTTGCTGTACAATGTGGTGTCCTATCACAACCGTACTAAGGTTTTGTAAGAAGCATCAGGAGAGGAGAGAACAGTTAGGAGCCATCCTGTGGGAGCTGGCTCCTGTCTCCCGAGGCCTGGCCCAGGAAGCTAAGAGTGCTCCGCAGAGCCTGGGGCTGCCCAACCTGCAGCCTGGTCTGGGTTTTCCAGACAGGGCAAGGAGCACCAGGGCACCACCCTGGCTGCTCCCTAAGGGTGGGTAGTGCTGGGCAGACATTGCCAATTGCCCCCGGTCCCTGGTCCTGGAGCCGCGTGGCGCTGGCATCCTGGGGCTGCCGTGACGAGTCACGAGGCATGGACACTTAAACAACAGAAGGCGGAGCCAGGCTGGGGCACAGACCTGGAATCCCGGTGCCCTGGGGTGCCGCCCTTCCCCACAGACCTGCTGACCCCACAGTGTCATCACAGGAAGGTTCTGCTGGACTAACGTGGGCGGGGTCTCCACTTGTCCCTCCCGCTGACCTGTGGCTTCCCTGCACCCCTCCGCTGCCACCCGAGAAAATGCACTATCGCTCCTTGGACCTGTGGGGACTTGGGACAGTCCTCCACCTTCCGGGCCTTTCCACCTACTCCATTTTTCACAATACTTACATTATTTTCGTTCGAATCCATGCAGCATAAATTTTACTTTTTTTTCAGTGGCAGCGATCTAACCCAAGGCATTCTACCAGCGAGCTACACCCTTACCACTTTTTGCTTTTTCTCTCGAGACAAGATCTCACTACCTTGCCCGGGTAGTCTGGCGCTTGCCATCCTCCTGCCCCAGCCTTTGAGGTACCTGCAACGACAGGGGTGCGTCAGCAAACCAGCAACGTCTATCACTGCGGCCTTTGGGCAAGCACACAGTCCAGAGGCATTGCGGGGTCACACCGTCCGCCCCCGCGGTCCCCGCCTTGCAGAGTGGACACTGTCCCATTAAATGGGAATGCGTTGTTCTCTGCCCTCAGCTCTGACCACCACCTTCTGTGCTCTCCCTCCGAGCGCAAGAGTCGGGGACTGCGTGTGAGTGGGGTCACGGGACACTCGCCCTCTCGTGAGCAGCTTGCCTCCCTCAGCATCACGCCCTGGGTGGGTTCGTGTTGCGGCCTTTTGAGAACGGCCTCCTCCTGTGGCTGGGCCGCAGGCTCACCCACCTGCCCCTCAGGGGCACCTGGGCAGTGACCCTGCTGTGAGCACCCGTGCACAGACACGCACACACACACCCGCAAGCCCTGCGTTCAGTTCCTCGGGACACAGACGTGGGGCTGGCAGTGCTGAATCTGGGGTGATCTGTTTTTATGTATTTATTTAGCAAAACCTCTGTACCGTTTCCCACAGTGGCTGTCACTCTGCAACCCTGCCAGTGCCGCGCATGGCGCTGGCCTCCTGTCCCTCTCGGCTACGCCCACGCCTTCTCCAGAGGTCGCCCTTGGGGTGGCACGGAGCCGCACTGTGGATTGGAGCCTCACGGATGCAGCCTTCTGAGGCTTGTTGGTCAGCTCGCGCAGGCCTTCTGCCGTGGAACACGCCGCCCGTGTGGGTCTGCTGCCGCCTACGGGGGTCGCAGAGACCCCGCTGCATAAAACCTGTGAGCATCTCTGGAGTGCTTGTCTGGCCCTGGGTTCGATTTCCAGCACCTTTCCAGCACAAAAAAAAACTGGTAAATATACACAACAGGGTACCACTTGGCCACAAATAAGGGAAAATTTGAGTCACTCAGAGAAAAATGAATGCACCTTGAGACCAGCATACTAAGTGAAATCATTTGTAGCAGGTCAAATGGTGTGTGTGGTTTCTCTAATGTGAGAAACACAGCTGAAGAAATAGCACAGCGGTTAGAGTGCTGGCCTAGCGAGCCTAAGGCCCTGCGTTTGATCCTCCAGCACCACATAAGCTGGGTGAGTTGGCCTGTAATCCCAGCACTCAGGGGGCCGAGGCAGGAGGACCACCATGAGTTTGAAGCCAGCCTGGGCTCCACCATGAGTTCAGGTCTAGGCTGGAGTACAGAGAGATCCCGTACCAAAAATAGGCAGAGAGAGAGAGAGAGAGAGAGAGAGAGAGAAACAATGTAAAAGGCAAAATAAAGGCAGGTGATAGGAAAGAGAGGGGACAAGATGGTGGACATGGGCCAGGGAGCCTGGGGCAGGTGCAGGGGGCAAGGGAGGGCAGTCTCCGTGCCTGCTGGGGGTGCACACCTGCAGACTCCTCACAGGGGAATGGAGCTACGAAGTAGTTAATATAGTAGTTAATAAAAATGTAACAAAAAAGAAAGAATAGTCAAGGGGCTGGAGGAGTGGCTCAGCGGTTAAAGCACTTGCCTAGCAAGTGCTAAGTTAAGCACTAAGTACCCTAGTTCGATTCCCCAGCACCACATAAGCCAGGCATGGTGGCACAGGCCTGTAGTCTCAGCACACAGGAGGCTGAGGCAGGAGGCCAGCCTGAACTCCATAGCGAGTTCAGGACCAGCCCGGGCTACAGAGTGAGACCCTGCCTCTAAAATAAAGTTAAATTAAATTGAAAAGAGTTGTTCAAAATGACCCACAGCTGAGTCTGCAGCAGGCAGCTATTCACACTGTGGGGGCGGTGTGGGGCTTGCTTGGGGGACACACAGCCCAGTAACCTAGAGCTGCTTATTTTTAGCTGTTGACCTTTATCAACCAGCACCTGCACCCCTCACCCCTCGCTGGGGCTGAGCGGCCCACCCTCCTCGGTGGCCTGCAGCTGTCCCCAGCCCCTCCTCCACGGCCCTCAGCTGTCCCTTCCCCTTTCTTTGTGGTCCCCAGCTGTTCCCAGCGCCCCCCCCCCCCCGTGGCTCTTGGCTGTCCCCACCCCCTCCTCTGTGGTCCCCAGCTGTCTGTCACCGCTTCGCTGTGGCCTCTGACACAGAGAAGGGACGAAAACACAGATGTCAACCTGCACTGGCAGGGTGGGGGACTTCTTGCCGGGCAGTGGCATGTGCTGCGCCCTTGATGTCCATCTGAGGGCAGTGCCCGCTGGGGTGTGTGCATCTGTGCGACTCACATGCCCTGACCCATTCTGCTAAACCCCACAGGGCCCTGATACTCAGTCTGCGACGCAGCCCTGCTGTGGCCCTGGGGACCAGCAGTGCCCCTCACGGCCCTAGGGACGTGGGTTTCCCCACCACAGAGGTGGGACAGGGACTGGCAGTCTCCAGGCACCAGTAGCTCCCACGGAGACCTCACCCAGGTGGCCCTCAGTGTCACTGTTCCCACTGAGAAGTGGGAACCAAGATGCAGAGAGCTGGGCGCCCCTGACAGTCCCAGGCTGGTGGGCAGGTGTGGGCGCCTGTCCGGCTGCCAATTCCACACCCACCACTGGCAATGAAGGACTTGCTTCCTCATAGGAAAACCGTCTCACCTCAGGAAAATAACTTACGTGAGACTCAGACCAAAGAGCCATAAATGCAATCGTCACAGCTTTTAATCCATTCCACTTTTCGCCTGCCGAGGGCTGGGCAAGGGCTCAGGCAGAGGCCTTCAGCAAAGAAACGATGGTCTGTGAGGACCACTACACCCAGAGCCCGTGGCCACCCAGCCTGAGCTCTTGGCTCCTGGGGTGAAGGGTCTCACTGCCTGTGTACGTGGAAGCCAGGCCCTGTTTTATCTGTCTTGCTTTTGTGTGAGCACTGAATGTTACGTGTGAAGGTGTGTTCAAAAAGTACGGTGAATGTTTAATTTTCTAAAACAATTTTTTTTTTGAGACATGATCTTGCTCTGTAGTCCAGGCAGGTCCTGAGCACTGTGGAGCCCAGGCGGGCCGCAGACTCACAGCAGTCCTCCTAACTAAGCTTCTGGAGTGCTGAGATGACAGGCGTGCGCCACCACGCCCAGCTTAACTATTCTCCTGGTGATTCAGGCCTGTAATCCCAACACCAAAATCCAAAAAAAAAAAAAAAAAAAAAGGAGGGGCTGGAGGAACGGCACCGCTGTTAAAGCACTTGCCTTGCAAGCACGCGGGCCTGGGTTTAGTTCCTCAGCACCACAGGCTGAATGTGGTGGCACATGACTGTGATTCCAGCACTCAGGAGACTGAGGCAGGAGGAATGCCGTGAGTCCAAACCTAGCCTGGGATTTATAGTGAGTTCAGGACCCGCCTGGGGCACGGAGCAAGACCGGCCTCAAAAAAAAAAAAAAAAAGGGAGAGCTGGAGATGTACCTCAGTGTACAGGCCCTGGGCTCTGCCCCAGCACCCCTCAGAATACTCCTCCTTGCTTTTGTATGGTAGTGGAAGTTGGACTCAGAGCCTTCACGCTGAGTTTATCCCTAGCCTCCCCACCCCCCTTTTTGAGACAGGGTTTTTCCCAGGCTGGTCCTGAACTCGCTATATAGCCCAGGCTGGCCTCGAACTCACAGAAATCTTCCTGCCTCAGTCTCCCCAGTGCCGGGGTGACAACTGTGCGCCACTACGCCATGCTCGTGTGGTGCTGAGCTCAGGGACCAGGTGCTTGTTAGGCAAGTGCTCTCTCCATCCACTGTGTTATTCCTCCACCCCCCTTACTCTTTGTTCTGTATTTTGGAAAGGTCTGAAGGCTGTTCTCCAGCTGCAGAGGCTCAGGCGAACTGCCTACCGCCCCCTTCCCTCGGGGTTGACGGCAGGACCCAGCTGGGCAGGCCTTATGCCGCCGCCGCCGCAGTCCCCAGCACTGGGTGGCTCTCTGTACACTGAGTGGTAGGGTGGGGAAGATGCTGTGTCCTTGCGACAGCTGGGTGTGTGCTGGTGCCAGCCTCTCCTCCTGGCTCGGCTGTGTTCTGTCCTGCCAGGAGGAGAGTCCCTGTCTCCAGCTCCTGTTCTGGCCCGGAGCCCAGCGCGAGCTCTGGCCGCTACCCTTGGGAATATGGGGGAGGCTGGTAGTCAGAGTTCGTCGGCAGGCCTGAGGGACAGAGGGGAGTGGACAACAGTCCGTCTCCGAGGACTGGCACCTTCCACGTGGAATTCATCTGTAACCATTTGCTCATGCCCGCCTGCAGCTCGCAGCGACACCTTCAGGTCACACCGGCCCACACTCCTTTCCCCTGGGCGGCTATTTCCAAGCCAAGACCACAGCAGTCCCGGTCCACACCCGGCAGTTATCAGGAGAGGAAGCATTCTGGACAGCCCCTGCCAGGTGGGCGAGTTCAGACTTACCCACAGATTCTTCCATGATCAAGGCCCCAAGGGCACACTGCGCTGGGGAGAGCCGCACGGGGCCTTTCAGCTCCTGAGTGGCCTCTGGGGACGATGCACCGTAAGCACCTCAGCTCCCAGTGCCCAGAACCTCCTTGCTGTGCGCAAAAATGGATCCAAACTCGCAGGAGGTGCAGACGCCCTGGCGCTGCCCGCCTGCACCCTGTGGCGTACCTCCGCCCCCCTCCATCCAGCCACGCGTGGAGAGGTGCTGCTGTCGGTGCTCCCCGTGCAGGCGTAGCTCTCTTTATCCACTCAACGATAAGCCCTACCTACATTTCTTTGTGGCCATTTATGGCTATTTTTTTTTTTTTTGAGACAGGATCTCACTCCATAGTCTAGGCCGGTTCTGAACTCTGTGTAGCCCAGGTTGGCCTCAAGCTCACAGCAATCCTCCCGCCTTCTAAGTGCGGAGATTCCAGGTATGGACCACCGCGCCCAACGTTGGTGGTACTGGGGAGTCGAACTCAGGGCCTGTCCTTGCTAGGACAGTGCTCTTCCCACAGAGCTCAGTATGTCCCCAGCCTCCTGGTTATGTGTTTTGATTGAACTTTCTTTCTCTCTCTTTCTATTTATTTATTTATTTTGAGACAGGGTCTGGCTCTGTAGTCCAGGCTGGTTTCGAACTTGCTTGCAGCCCACACTGACCTTGAACTCACAGTAGTCATCCTGCCTCTACCTCTTGAGTGCCGGGATCACAGGTGTGAGCCAGCACACCCGCTACTTGTGGTGCTGGGGAATTGAACTCAGAGCTTGCACCTGATATGAAGCCTTCTAACCACTGTGCTATTCCCCCAGCCCGTCTCAATTCTTTCATCAAGGGCACAAGACCTGGGGAAAGTACCAGGACCCGCTCCCTGGCGACAACGCGGTGGCTTTGTCTGGAATGGCACCACTCCCTGGTTTCGGAGCTTCCCCCTCCTCTTCCTCTGCCTCCTACCTAGACAGGCTGAGGGTCGGGGAGGGGGGGGCCACTGGCTGTTCAAGGGCAGTGTCCGCCACCCCTCGTGGTCCTACCTGCTTTTCTGTCCCTTGTTCCTGAACCTTGGGGTGTCCTGGCTGTCGCAAGGCCCACGCCCTCCCCCTCGGTGTGGGCCCTGCTCTGGAGTAGCCATGTCAAATCCTGACCTGAGTGTCCTGGGAAGGGCTGCTTCCCCCCTACTCCCGCCCCACGCCCCCGGACCCTCCCCGTCCCTCTGTAACACCCCCTTCTCCTGCGCCGGCTGAGCTCTCCCAGCACGGTCCCTGGCAAGGGCTTGGCTCCACCTCACTGAGTCTGGTCTTCACAGACTTGAGGAAGGCAGTTGCAAGGGAAGATAGGTTTCGTTTCCTTTCCTTTAAATTATTTCCAGCTACACGAAGTTAGTAAAAAATTCAAGAGAGAAAATACAAAAAATACATTTTAGTGATTTTTTTCTGACAAATCCATATTAGAGCTGTTTAAATACAAAGAAAGACACAATAATGGAAAGTGTCATAAGTCGCAGAGGCTGATACACAACGAACAGACCGGAACTCGTGTGAAGAGAAGCCCTGGCTGGGTAAAGGAGTGGGGAGGGGACACACGCAAGGGGCTAGAGCCCTTGCAAGGCCCTGGGCTCAGCCCCTAACGACACGCGGAATCAGTCTGGCATCATGGTACACGCCTGTAATCTCAGCACTCGAGAGTCGGAGGCAGGAGGATCGCCCTGAGTTCAAAGCTAGCCTGAGCTACAGAAGAAGGCGATGATCAGCCTGGACGACAGAGTAAGACCCTGTCTCCCCCCAGCCCTGCCAGGCAAAAGAAAGGAAGGAAGGAAGGAAGCAAGCAAGCCAGCAAGCAGTGGGGGCCCATGACCTTGAGGGCTGGCACCCCGACTCCTCCTCGCCAGGTGGCTCTAAGGGGCCGGGAGGCCTGCGTTGACCTAGAAGTCGGGAGCTGCCACTGTGCGCTGAGGAGCCACGAAAAGGCCAAAGCAAGCAGCTTTCCTTCCTTTCCTTTCCTCTTTTGGACTTTGGATCCTCATCTATTCATTTATTTTTGAAGCAGGGTCTCGCTCTGTCGTCCAGGCTGGTGCTGAACTCACTATGGAGCCCAGGCTGTCCTTGGATTCACAGCCATCCTCCTGCCTCAGCCTCCTGAGTGCTGGGATGACAGGCATTCGCCACCACCATCAGCTTTATGTGGTGCTGGGGAATTGAATTCAGGGCCTTGAGCTTACAAGGCAAACACTTTAACTGCTGTGCCATTCCTCCAGCCCCCGACTTTGGATCTTTAAACACACACACACACACACACACACACACAAGCTGCGGCTGTTTGGCACCTTGCTCTTCAGCACTGGCTAGGTCCCCCACCAAGGGACTCACAGCCCGTGGCCAGTGCCGCAGCGGGCTGCTCAGAGATGCCTGCCTCTCCTGGATGCGTGAGCTCACCCTGACGCTCTGGCTCCCCAGGAGCTCTGCAGGTGGCTCTCAGCTGCCACTGGGCCTTGGCCAGTGGAGGACACGGAGGCTTTGCTGCCACAGCCCCACGGCCCGTGGATCGCCCCATCCACTGCCCACCCACCAGTGCGCTGTCAGCAGCCAGGTCCTACGGCTTCTTGTTTGTAAAGGGAGCACTTGGGAGTGGAACGTCTTTATCTCTTCTGTCCTCGGCACATTCTTTGCCAAACATTGCCTCTGTCCTTGAGGAACAAAGTACCACGAGAAAGAAGCAGTGACGTGACGCGGGAGGAGAGTGGGGCTGCAGGAGGCCCAGCCTCGGCGAGGGGCACACGCTTGCTGGGCGCCTTTCGAGACTTCGGTTTCTCTGAATGGATACCCAAATCGGGAAAACAAGGTGGCAAAGAATATTCCCAGGACTTTCTCCAGAATAGGAAATGTGTCCTAAGGGATTGCTCAGCGAAAGCCTGGCGTGGTGGCGCACCCCTGTAATGTCAGCACTTGGGAGGCTCAGGCAGGCAGGTGTGCGTTCAAGGCCCACCTGGGCTCCATAGTCAGTTCAGGGCCAGCCTAGGCTGCAGAAGAAGACCCTGTCTCGAAAAGAAAAGAAAAAGAAAAGAAAAGAAAAAAGAAAAAGAAATTGCTCAGTGATGGTCCATACCTCTTATCCTAAGGCAGGAAGATTTCACAAGCTTGAGCTCAGCCTGGGCAATTTAGATCCTTACTGAGACTCTGCTCAAAAATAAACATAAGCGTCAGGATGTAGCTCAATGCAGAGAGAGAGAGAGAGAGAGAGAGAGAGAGAGAGAGGTTGCTCAGCTGAACATATCAAGTCTTCCCAAAGTAAGAACAAATATTCTGCAGTGTGGAGCAACTGCCAGCTCAGCTCTTCTGAAAGTCCCGCACGTGGTGGGCCACAGGAGGCCGGGGTGGCCTCTGCTCCGGGGTGTCTCGGCGGGCTGGAAGATGGGTGCACTGGGGCATAAGTACGTGACTACACGTGTTCCTCAGTTCCACACACGTGCACCGTGTGTGCAGCACCTGGGAACAGCCCAGGCCATGCATGCAGTGGTCTGGGCTCTGCAAGGACCACGACGTGGGTTTCTTTCTGCATCCTTCACGACAGCACGAGCTCCAGGGGAGACAAGCTGTCTCAGTGACTGAGCGGCGGGGTGGTGGCGCGCGGGTGGGGCAGCTGGAGAGCGAGCGGCTCCGTGGGAGCACAGTGAGGCCTTCTGTGTCCTGGCAGGACCTGGCAGCAGCAGGACCTCAGTGGTGCCACGGTGGACTCCCCACCTCCTGGCTTTTGAGCGGATGCTGGCTGGCAGTCAGAGCTATCACTGCCTTTGGTGGCGTACTGGGCGCTTCCTGAAGTCTGCTGTAGGGACTGGCTGATTCCGTGGCTGGCACCTATGTCTCTCTTCCCTTTCTTGCCACACATGCTGGATCTGGCACTGGGCAAGGACGCAGGACAGCAGCCCTGGGAGCAGAGGTCTCAGGACACCCCAAGAGGACCTAGAGTTGTTAGGGGGCTGAGCTCTGCGGTGTGAGGACCGCTCAGTGCCCTCCCGACGATGGTGCAGATCCGGCACAGGGGCCCATGATAGTACAGAGCCATGGCCAGAGACCCCCTTGTCCTCAGGGAAAAACATGTGGCCTGATGTTTTCTTCAAGGGCAGCTCAAGGGCATCAGAAGGTCAGCTCAAGCAGAGCTAGGAGGGAAGGACAAGTGTGGTGCCTGTAGAGGACAATCGTAGACGTGCTCACCAGGAGGCAGGAAACACATCCAACTTCAGGCTGGGGTGCTGGAGTGCCTGGGGGCGCGGTTGTGGAGGTGCCAGGACACGGAGGTACCAGGGAGCCAGGGTGCTGAGGCAGCAGGGCTCACAGCTGGGCTCACTTTGGGGCCACAAAGGTGTCACTGGCCCTGAGAACCATGGGTCTGAAGGACAGGTCAAAGGCCCTCTGGTCGCCGAAGCTTTGGGCTTTGTACTTTGCCAAGTGCGCCAATTTCTTGTGGTGAGTGCGGTCCGGCATGTCCCTCTCTACCGCAGAAACGTCTGGGGATCCCTCCTGGCCTGGAGACAGTGATGTCTGGGAGCCCCAAGCAGCAGGCTCCTGGGGATGAGCTGTAGCACTCTTGCCTTCTTGGTGTGGGTGCCGAGCACTCAGGCTGCGGACTGACAGGCCTCGTCTCGGGAGGTCCCCACTTGTGCCAGCAGTGGACGCTCCTTGGGCACTCCTACCGACCTGGCCCTGGCCCTGCGCTGCCTGGCTGCCTGCAGGAGTGGATGGGCTCCTGGCAGCCGGGGAGCTGGCCCCTTGAGCCAGGTTATTCCCTTGCTTG
>PVKB01008682.1:0-14078 GCA_004027205.1 Ctenodactylus gundi | reverse complement strand
CAGAAGCAGAAGATGAAATATTGAATGGTTTCCCTGGTATGACAAACCCAGATCACAATTACCTCATAGAACTTATTGTGGGGAATAATGGGAACTGGTGCCAGGGGAGAAATGGGAGGGTCGAAAAGGGAGAGAGTAAGGATTTGTAATTTTGCCATGATATATATATATATATATATATATATATATATATATATATGACTAAAGATCAATGTAAGCTTTATGTATTGCACTTACACGTGTCAACAAAATGGCGGGAGAGAGTCTCAGCAAAGATATACTAAGATTAAAAAAAACTTTCAGCAACTCACCCCAATGAAGGGCTCGGCTGGACCTACAGACCAGGCATCAAGACACGGCCACTGCAGCCCATTCTAGGGGTGGGAAGCTGAGCTGAAGAGGGGTGATTGTGTGGTGACATGAGTCAGATGCAGGAGATTAAATATGTTAAACATTGCGTGGTTTCTCAGGTTTGGGAAACCCAGAATACAGGCATTCTACAGAACTAAATGGGTGTGATTGTGGGAGTTAGTGGGGACGGAGAGGGGGTAGGAGGGCCAAAAATGGGGAGGGATTGTAAAGTTGTGTGATATGTATGTGCACACAGAATACTCAAGTTCATTGTAAACATGGATCACATATACATTAATAAAAATGAGAAAAAACTAAAATTTGATGTTAAGAAAACCCAAGATGGACAAAATACCGAACTCTGGAGTAGGCACAGGATCAGCTCGCATCCTTGAACAGGCCATCCTTTCCAGCCTGCTAACCCTGCGGCTCCGGAGCTTCTGCGTAGGTCAGAATTCCCAGCCAAGTGAAAGTGCGTCCTTACCTCCTTACCCGCGGGGGTAATCTGCTGCTCCATCTTTTTATCTGGAACTAAAACAAGGCACAGGAGCATGGGTGGGTGGGTGGGGGCGGCGGAGGGTGTCCCAGTCCTTTCCTATACTCTAAGACCTATTTTTCTCAGATTTTTATCATGAAAGGGTGTTGAATTTTATCAAAGGCTTTTTCTGCATCAATTGAGATGCTCATGTGGCTTTTGCTTTTGTTAATGTGAAGTATTACATTGATTTACATATGTTAAACCAGCCTTGCATCCCAGGAATGAAGCCCACTTGATCACGGTGTATGATCTTTCTGATTACTTGCTGGATTCTATTTGCCAGAATCTTGTTAAGCATTTTTGCATCTATATTCATTAAGGATATTGGTCTCTAATTTTACTTCCTGGCTAGGTCTCTGTCTGGTTCTGGGACTAAGGTGATGCTGGCCTCCAGAAATGAGTTTGGTCGTATTCCTTCTCTTTCAACTTCATAGAACAATTTGAGAAGAATTGGAGTTAGTTCTTTCCTGAAATACTGAAAAATTTCTGCCGTGACTCCATCTGGTCCTGGGCTTTTATTTGTAGGCAGAGCTTTTATTACTGCTTCGATCTCTGTGTTTGTAACGAGGTGATTCAAGATTTTTATGTCTTCTTCATTCAATTCTGGTATTTTGTATGTGTCTAGAAAGCCATCCATTTCTTCCCAGTTCTGTAACTTGTTAATATAGGTGTTCAAAATAATTTCTCATAATATTCTGAATTTCTGTAATTTCATCCTTTTCATTTCTAAGTGCGGTAATCTGTGCTTTTTCTTTTCTTTTGGTAAGTCTAGCTGAAGGTTTGTCAATTTTCTATTCTTTCAAAGAACCAGCTCTTTGACTCATTGACCTTAACATGCATCATTAATGTGTTGGTGACTGTTCTGTTCTTTTGATGTGTGCATTTATGGCTATGGATTTCCCTCTAAGTACTGCTTTCATTGTGTCCCATAGATTCTGATAAGATGTACTTCCTTCATCATTTAACTCAATGACATTTTGACTTCTCCGATTTCCTCTGTGGCCCGCTCCTTGGTCAGTAGTAAGCTGTTTAGTCTCCATGTAGTTGCATCTTTTCTTTTGTTTCTTTCGCTGTTTAGTTCCAGTTTTATTTCACTATGATCTGAAAGTATACGAGGAATTATTTCTATTCCTTTGTATTTATTTAAGCATGAATTATGACCCAAAATGTGGTCTATTTTAGAAAATGTTCCATGTGCTACTGAGAAGAATGTGTGTTCTCTTGATGTTGGGTGGAAAACTCTGTAAACATCTGTTAGGCCCAAGTTTTCTATAGTGTCACTAAACTGTTGTATATCTTCATGGATTTTCTGTCTGGTTGATCTGTCTGTCTGTGATGGAGGAGTATTAATGTCCCCTGCTATAGCTGTATTGGGGCCTATACATCCTTTCAGATCTAATAATTTTTGGTTTACATAATTGGGTGCTCCAGAGTTGGGAGCATATATATATATTGATGATTTTGAATTCTTTCTGTTTTATTGTTCCCTTAATCAGTATACAGTGACCATCTTTGTTTCTCCTAATCTGTTTTGTTTTGAAATCTGATGAGTCTGAGACTAACATAGCTACCTGCTTGCTTCCTGGGTCCTGTTTATTTTCAGTGTATGAGTTTACACATGGGTGAAGTGTGTCTCTTATAAGCAGCAAATTGAGGGTTTCTGTTTTTTGATCCAGCCATCTAGTCTATGTCTTTTAGTAGGCAAACTGAGGCCATTCACATTTAGAGTAATTATCGAGGTATATTTGGTCTGTCCTGCCATCAGACCTACTTTCTTCTCAGCTCATTCTCCTGTTCTCTCTTTTTCTCTGGAGCCGTTGGAGTCGTTAGCCTCCCTTTCCCTTTCCAAGTTTCCTTTAAGTATTCTCTGCCATGCTGGCTCAGTGGCTGCAAATTTCTTTAAGCTTTCTGTATCATGGAAAGTTTTAAGTTCTCCCTCTAATTTAAAAGATAATTTCACTGGATAATTTCACAGTCTGGGTTGGCATTTATTGAGTTTCTCTTCTGATCAAAGTTGTCTCATGTTCTATGTGCTTGCAGTAGCTCAATGATCATTTCTTTCCTTAGATTTGGGGAAATTTCTTCCAGAATATCATTGAATATGACCTTTAAGTCTTTTGTTTTGTCCTCAGTTTTCTCCTACATTCCCCTAATTCGGAGGCTGTTTCTTCTCAAGTCTTCCATCAGCTGTCATCACCGTTCTCCTACTTCCTGTTTTGTTTTGCATTCTTTACTGCGTGTATGTTCCAGCACAGCCACTTTATCTTCTAGGTCTGATATCCTATTCTCAAAATGTTCAAACTGGTTACTTATATTTTCCTGTGTGATTTCATATTCTGAATGTCAGCTTTCAATATTTTATATCTCTGCTGAATTCTTCTCTAATTTCTGATATTGCCTTCAATATCTTCTGGTTTGTATCTTCTTTATTTTCCTCTAATTTCTTGTTAATGTTTCCTGATAGCATAGCTATATTCTGGCATAGCTCTTTCATTTCCTGTTTCACTTCCAAGAATTTCTGGGCCCCGAAATTATCATTTCTTTGCTTTTTTCATCTTTAGTTTCTGCTATTTCAAGATCCCTGGCAACGTTTTCTGGAGTGTCAGGTCTTTCTGCAGGTGAATTTATTACCATGCTTCCTCATAGTTCTGTTACAGTGAGTTGAGGCTCTGGCATTGTTGATGTGCTGTTTCTTTTCCTGAGATTAATTAGATTCTTTCTCTTTTAAGTATTACCTAGACAGAGTATTTGTTTATGTAACTTAATATGAAGATCATTAACGATGTTAGCTTCTATAATTTCAGTAAAGGTTCACTGTTACAGTACTATCTAATATTAACAACTAATTAGCAGAGCCTAGTAACATTGTATATATTCTCCTCACAAAAGTTATGGATGCAATTTAAATTCACTATCCATCTAAGTGAACCTAGAATTGACTTATTGAATTGTACTATTGATATTGATAGTATGACACAAACCTTAAAATAGCGTTCTATATTTAGATCCATTCAATATACTACTCTTATCTACTTTAGTTATCTGCTAGTTATATATTTATGCCAACCTAGTACTTATAGTATATATTTATACTAACCCAGTATACTAACCCAAATTTGTAGTCCGCTCACCTCCGTGGCTTTGTACAAACTGTGGACCTCTGACTGCCAACACCTTTCCTCTCTGGGCCAGTCCCCATTTAGCACACCAATTACCATGCAAACTACTCAAGGTGATTTCTATGTACAATTTTGATGACCTATAAAAGTTATTTGTTTATAGTACCACTATTTTATTGAAAGAATTACATACACAGAACTGTGTTACTGATTTGTTTCTAGCTAAATAGTGTACAGATCATATTGTACACTCTACTGGTCTTTGTACATGGATGAGAGTTATTAATACTTATCAGTTCAGAGAGTAGAGGATGTGGAGTAGGGTGGGAGCAGATTATGAGTTAATTTTAGGTGGGATTTGGAGAGTAGATAAGCGTTTGTGTGATACAGAAACGCCTGGAGATACTCCTACCCCAGCAGAGAGTTGACAAAGAGAGAAAAGCCCTGTGAGTAATAGTACTGAGACCTAGAGGTGTGACAGAGTGGGGGAGAAGGAGGGACAGAAGAAAAACACAAAGAGAAGGGGGAAAAGCAAAAGGAAAAAGTTAACGTAAAGGTGTAGCTAAAGTCTGGGAGCTTATTCAGGGGACTGAAAAAATAAAAGGACTATAGTATAGGGCAAGGGGGAAAGGGGAGGAGAAAATAAAGGAGAATAGAAGAGATAATATAGGATGAAAGTGAACTCCAATCGACCAGAAAAAGCCAAAGTACAAATTGATCAACTGATCAACTAGCAGCACACAACCCTATAATATAAAACCTTGAAGCAAACTAACTGAGCAAAATAAAGAGAAAAAATAAAATAGGAAAAAATACTAATAGATAAAACAGTTATTCCTCTATGAATTTATGTGGAGCTGGTTTTAGAGGCTGCTGCACGGTGGAGTCACCTCACTCTTCTCTTCCTGGGGGGCAGGGGGTCTCTTCTCATTCTCTCCCTTTTGGTGCTCCTCTCTGAGGCACAGTTGGGGGTTCACTGCTTGGCTCCTCTCCCGGCAGGTTCCTCTTGCCCTCCTGTTGGCTCCTGGTGGGGATGGACACACTCTTCTTGTAGTCCTGCCAGTCCCAGCAGGACACAGTTGAGGGTGATCTGCTTTAGGAACTCTCCTCACAGTCCTGATGGAGCAGGGTGTATGCCTCATGAAGTCCACCATCCCAGCAGGGCACGGTTGGGGGTGCACTGCTCTCTGGGCTCCCCTCATGTAGTCCCAGCTCCCTCCCTGTCATACTGCTCGAAGGGCTGTTCATGGTCCGCTGTTACTCTGTTACTTGTGTTACTCAGGCTGAGAAATTTGCAGTCTGCCCATCTCCACAGCTTTGTGCAAACTGTGGACCTCTGACCGTTGACCCCTCCCCTCTCTGGGCTAGAGCGGAGGAGCTCCCAACACTTGTCTGTGAGTTACCTTTCTGGGCTCACACTGCCGTGTGGGTGGGTGAGAGGGCCAACTTTTTATTTGTAACTTCTATATGCTCAGTAAGCTTTGTATCCATTAGGACCACTATTTGTTTAGCAAGTTCCTCTTTAAGCCCACTGATCATTGCTTATGTTTCTTTGAGGGTATCTTAATTGAACTGACTGTTCGACCCATATATTTGCTTTTTTACTTCCTTCCCTATGTGTTACACTATTTCAGGGCCCATGACATTAGTTTCTGGGGTCTCAGGCATTTCTGTGTGTGTCCTGTTGCCTTATCTTCTTTCTACATTTCTGTTTCTTGAGGGACTTCACTTCAAAGGTCTAGCCGAGAGGTTTCTTTGAATGGATATGAGGATTGGGGGAAGGGGAAGCTAAAATTTCTCTGAGTTCCGTGCTGGGAGTAGGCAGTCAGGGAGGAACTAAGAGTATGATGGCCTCTGAGGTGTCTTGTTAACCCCTAGCTCCCTTAGCAAAGCTTTCGCATTTGTCCTGGCTTCCCTCCCCTGAGGGTGGGGTTCTCTGCCCTTGGAGATGCTCCCACTACACCTGAGCCATTCAGGGGGTCAGCGGCCTTTCTCTTCTCTCTACAACTGTCTCTTGTGCCAGTTTCTTCCTAGGCACTGTTCAATAATGATCCCCAAAGCCCTGATGTGTTCTTCTGAGATTTCTTTTACTCTGATCAGTTCAGTCTTAGGCTTTTTATTTTTTTTAA
This sequence comes from Ctenodactylus gundi, assembly GCA_004027205.1. Taxonomy (NCBI): domain Eukaryota; kingdom Metazoa; phylum Chordata; class Mammalia; order Rodentia; family Ctenodactylidae; genus Ctenodactylus; species Ctenodactylus gundi. Next base: position 7,941 of record PVKB01008682.1, on the reverse strand, counting down.
TGGCTCCTGCTTACCTACCTGCCTGTTATGACTGTCAAGTGCTGCTTCTGATCTAGACTCCAGGAGGCCTTTTATAGGGGAAACTCGCACTGTGTTTTCATTATGCACTACCCACAGGTTCGTTTTTTGGAGGCTGGGGCTTCTAGCTGCTGTCGTTTGCCACTTCTCCTGGATGTGTGCTTACCTCAGTCAGAGGTTCTGGGCTCCAGGCTTTCTCCCACCTGTGGATGCTGGCAGCTCCCAGCCATTCGCAGTTGGCCTGGGGCTTCTTTCTGGCTTGCTGTTCACCTATACTTCTGATGTATTTCCCGGGATTCTGACCTTCCTGTAGCCTCCTTTCAATTTTGGGGTGCACCTCCCTGTCCTTGAATAGACAGGTTTTTTTTCTCAACTTTTTAAGTGGCTCCACAAGGAGAAATTGTGTAGATCTGTTACTTGTCCACCCTCTTACTGGAAATCTGATTTAACTTTTGTATGCCACAAGTACCTCCAGGGTCTCGAATGATGTAGTGGCTTATCCCTCTCAAGGAGAAATTGGCGACACACTCTTCCAGTGGCTGCTTGGAGGCCAAGGTTCTGACTGGCTCCAGGTAGTTAAAGGTGCAGAAAAATTCTAACAAGCTGAAAAGCAGAATTGCACACCCTGAATGTCCCCTGTGGTTTGCTCAGGCAGTAGCATAGGCCTACTATCATGCACTTTGAGCATCAACTTTCACAGGTTCCAGCTAAAGATATTGCGCCCAAAATAGTACAGCTCAGGGAGCAGAGAGGATGAAGTATGTACCAGTCTCTGTAGCCCACAAAGGAAAATAATCTAGGTTTTATATTATACAGGTACCCAGATATTTCCAGGGCTTCACTGTCCTTGAGCACTGCAGAGCAGGGGCTTCAAAGATGCATCTCTCTTGCTTTCCCTAGAATGGGTTTATACCATGCATCAGGTACCTCGCCCTTTGTGGCTCCATCAAATAGACTCTTATCTAACCTTGTTAGTTACGGGAACAGAAAGGAATAGGCAATACACATTTCTCCAGGACAAAGAATAAGCAGATTTTTAAAAGCAGGTGCACACATACTTTTCACAGTGCTCCAGGGGTGAACCCAAATGAACAGGCTAGCATGTAACAGTTTTGTATTGGGAGGGCCTCAGTAAAGCTTTCCAGTGGCTATTTGAAGGCACTGGCAGCTAACAGCAAGCAGGCATTTGAATTCTGGCAATGTGAGTCACAGCTTGGCACTTCCCCATCCCTTCCCCAGGCTTAACCCAGTGGTAAACCCAAGTCTGTTTTTTTCCCCTAGATTGAGTTTGTCCATGCATCAAGACAGAACTCGAATCCTTATTGCTTTCACTTGAGCCTTTGCTAGCTCCCTAATTATGTCTTGGAGCTGATGGATCTTTGCGTTCCCAACTGATCCTTGAGCACAGAATACAAAGAAATGAACATACGATGGGCTGTCTTCCAGAAGCTGTCTCTCCTGGAACAGATGTAACCTGAACATAAGCATAGGTGTTAGAGACAGGAAGAATGCCCATACTCAGCTTCACTTTAAAGACAGAAGAACACACATCTAATGCCTTAACCTTTCCATTACATCTTGGGGCTTCTGTCCCATACTTCTCAAGGCCTAGAGAGGATGCAGCCCATGCACATGTCCAGGCAGTCTCCAAAAATAAGAGGCAGCAGCTTAGATAGACGTAAAGGTTGAAGAGGCAATTTTGTTACTATTTCTGGATCCATACGTGTTCCTTCTCTTACACGAGGCCAATGTGAAAGGACAGTTGTCTAATTATTCAAAACGGATACACACACACATGCAGAGTCAAGGAAAATGAAGAAACATAGGAGTATTCTATGTAGGAGAAAAAGATAAATTGGCATAAACTGGAATAAAGAGAAATTATTTACCTACCAAGACAAATACTGGCTATGCAAACATTGGCTATGTAAACATGCTCACCAAGGTCAGAAAAGCAAAGAAAAACAAAACAAAAAAATCGATGAGATAAACAGTATAAGAATGGCATAAACCTTAAAAACACTATAGTTTAACTAAAAAAAATTTAAAAAAACTCAAGAAGATAGACTCATGAGCTTCTCTCTATGAAGAGGAGGGCTTGGACCTCACATAACACCTCTCTAACTCTAAGGTTCCTCACAGACTGGCTCTTAATCTGCCATCTCTTGGTTGGGTGTAGAATCTCTCTAGACCACAGGAAACAAGTAGAGGACTTCAACAAATGCTCAAGTACTTCCAGGGTCTTGTCTGACTCATGTAGTGTTCTATTCCTCTCAAGAAGAAGATAATGACACACTCTTTCAGAGGCTGCTAGGAGGTCCAGCTTCTGACTGGCTCTAGGTAGTTAAAGGTACAGACTACATCCAGCAGAAGAAGGACCAGTGAACCCTAAGGCAGGTGACCAGAAACTATACAAACTGAGGACCAAGAAACAAACACAAGAAAAAGAGTGACAGAAGCTTAAACAAAATATTTAAGCAAGTGTGACAACAACATGTGCATAATTGGTATTTCACTGGTGCTATATCAGGGACATGAGGTAGAAAAAAAACATATTTGGAAATACAATGGCAATGTTGCATAGAAGACCACAGGGGCAAGTAGAAGATCAAGAGAGGTTTATTACAATATCCAGAGATGGACCAGCCACGCTGGGGCACAGACTCCTTTCCATCAGAGTCCAGCCCTGAATCAAATTTTAACAGAGGTTTTATAGTCATATTTTACTAGACACACAAGATTTCATGTAACAAACAAGATATGACTGGTGTATTTAGGACAACTCATATTAGGTACAGCTGGGCCTGTTTACTTCCTGTTTTAACTTTGGTATTGGGTACCTTGTTTTTCTCTGTGTCATTGAGGTTAGTGGGGGTGGGAGATGGGGGAAGCTAGGTGCCCAGTGACTTTAGCAAGCAAGCTAATCCCTGAAGCAAAGGAAGCTGGTTAGCAACAGAGAAGCCATTTCACTCTTTCAGCAGAAAATTTTCCAAGAAATCAGGAACCTAGAAACTCAAAAGTTGCTGAATAAGATAACTCTAAAGGGATTCACACCCAGACATCAAGATCATGTTAGGGAAAATTACAACAAGTTTCTGAAAGCAGCAAAGCCAGGCAAAGTGTTCCTGATGAGGGAACTCCCACAAAACTACCAGCAGGTTGGTTGGTTGGTTAAGTTTTTAGAAGAAACCTTGCAGGCCACAAGAGGGTGTACTGATACATTCGCAATGCTAAAGGAAAAGATTAGCCAACCAAGAACATGGAGGCAGTCTGCTTTCAAAACTTACGGAATGTTAAACACTAAGACAAATGTAAGGGGACAGTTAGACCTGCCCTGTAATAAACGATGAAAAGACCTCTTTAAATCAAAGAAGAGAATGTTAATTGCTTGAAAAAATATGGACATGCAGTCACTAGTAAAAGTAAGTACATGGTCAAATCCAAAACAGTGTGGTACTGTAATTAGCAGTAGTGGGCATTAGCAATAAAAAGTAAAACTATTAAAAATAGTGTAGTCTGTTTCCTGTTGATATAATAAAATATCTAAGACTAGGATAATTAACCAAGAAAGTTTATGTAGCTCTTAGTTTTGGAGGCTGCAAGGTCAAAGGAGATTTTTCTGGTATCTGTGATGAGGGGCTACCTGCTACGTCAGACATGACAGAGGGCATCACACAGCCAGACAGAGCCACTGTGCTAGTTTTCATCTCCCTCCTTTTTATAAAATCACTGTGAGGGGGCTGGAGGAATAGCTTGGTGGTCAAGTGCTAAGTACCTGAGTTCAATTCCTCAGCAGCACATTAGATGGGTGTAGTTATGTGTACCTGTAATTGCAGCACTTGGGAGGCTGAGGCAGGAGGATTACCTTGAGTTCAAGGCCAGCCTGGGCTCCATAGTGAGATCGGAACCAGCCTGAACTACAGAGTGAGACCCTGTCTCATAAACTAAACTAAACTAAATTCACTGTGAGGGTTTAGATTGATTGTGCCCCATAAATCTCAGAGGCTCAGAAGTGGGGCTTTTGGAAGGTCATTGGATAATGGGTGCTAGACCCATCAATGGATCCATTCACAGCAGAATGCTCGATTAGGAGGCAGGCCCAGTCGGAAGGGGTGTCGATGGGGGCGTGGCTCTGGAGAGCGGGTCTCCCTCCACAGCCCCTCCTCTCTCTATCTGGGCTCCCTAGTGTCCATCACGTGAGCAGCTCTCACTTGTCAGGCCCTTGCAGCCATGTTTCTGTGCTGGATCTAGCCAGTCACTGACTGAACCTATCAACCAACTTTTTCTTTTATGTTGCAGGTGCGGGGTGTTTTATCTGAGAGATGGGCAAGCTGGTCACTTTATCTCCTAATCCTCTCCGTGGAGCTTCACTCCCATAACTATCCCACGTTTACTGCAAAAGGCTCCACCCGAGAATACCATTAATGTGTGAATGTGACAATTAGTTTTCCAACACATGAACGGAGGTGGGGGTGGGGGAGCGTTACACGACACATTCACACCATGGCAACCAAAGCTACAATAGGTGGCTGAGATGCAAATAATAAAAAATAAACTGTCATATATATAACTGATGGAGTCACGGGGGCCTGCATGTGCCTCCCCCTCCTGTGATCCTGCCTGCTCCCAGCTGCTTCCCGCCCCCACCCCCACAACACTTACCCTGAGACACAGAAAACTTCCAAGGTCTGAGGCAGGGCTGCAGGAGGAGGATGCTAGCACCTCTGTGGTCACACCTGCTCTGACATCAGCGAAAGTCCCTTTCTACTTTATCTTTAAAAAACTTTGGAAACGCCCGAGGACCACCCTGACCTTACTGCATCCTGCTTCTGTAAACCCTCTTCTGGCTCATGGCCTTATCAGTGAAGGCAGACAGCATGACCTTGTTAGTGACACAACAAAGCATACTCTGATACCACTTGTAACTTTAGACTGTAACCCTAAGTGTCTCCGCGTGGCAACTTTCAAGTAGCCAGTCACAACTCCCTGTTACCATTTAGGGAATACAAAAAGCTAACTGTACAGAACAGGGATCCCTCCGGTGTTCTGGGCTCAGACTTTGGGAAGTTAACTCCTCTGGGCCTGCTAGTGTAATAAACTGACCCCTCTAACCCTTAGAGTTTGTACTTGGAATCCTGAAGGTCAATCCTGAAGGTCAAATTTATGCAACACTATTACCATAACTCCTATAATCTACCTAAGAGAAAAGGGTGAAATTGCACCTGTTACTTGTAAAAGATTACAATAAGCCTGGAAAATAGTAAAGTGACTTCAAGGATATACTTAACCTGTTTTTCTCAATTTACAGCTCCACTTAACAGAAATTACATATGATCATACATATTAGAAACCCAAATCCAGTGAAATAGTCTGAGGAAGTTTATTTAAAATTTAAATCTGGCAGAGCTATTTTCTTTCTTTTTTTTTTGTAATTTTAGATTTTTTCTTTGAGACAGGGGCTCTCTCTGTAGTCCAAGCTGGTCCAGAACTCACTATGTAGCGCAGGTGACTTGGACTCCCAGCAATCCTTCTGCCTCAGCCTCCTGAGTGCTGAGATTACAGGCGCGCACCACCACACCTGGCTTTATGTGGTGCTGGGGAATCAAACTCAGTGCCTTGTGCTTGCTAGGCAAGTGCTTTAAACTGCTGTGCCATTCCTCTAGCCCTTGGCAGAGCTATTTTCAAATAACTGTTATCTTAAAACTATAGTTACAATTTACTCATCACAGATTAGAACGAACCTTGATCCATATTTAATTTAGTTTTTCCTTTCATCCAGTAGCCTAAAAACTCATTTCTTCAACCCAGAAGTTATTTTTGCATTTCCCTGGGGGCCTCAGGTAAGCACTGCACTATGATGCTTGGAATAAGTACTTAACATAAAGAAGCAGGAACTGACATAGGACTTTTTATTTTACCATGTTAGTGTCAACACAGTACACCTTTCAGTGCATGTTTGAAATCTGGGCGTCATCTCTCCCTCACCCTGGCGTGTCTACTAGGCAGCTACTTTTCCAAATCCTTAATAAAATAAACATTCAATTTATGCCAGCAGGAAAGTAGCATCTGGTGTTCTCAAGCTTCTTAGACCTGTAGTTTGGGGTTCCCCACTAATGGCAGAAAGTTCTCGGTCATTCTTGTTTTTCTTTTTCACATTCTGGGTGAATTTAGCTCCCCCACAGGTGTGTGACTGACAGCCCTGAAGGTGGGCGAGTGCCTGGCTTACAGACCGTGATCGTGGGGCCTGTCCAGGCGACAGCACACCTGTGCCCTTGCTCCGCTTCCCACGCACTCTTCACTTGGCCCTCCTGGTCACCACATCTACAAAGGCTGGACAGTAAGGAGACGTAGTGCCATCTTCGTGTCCTTCCTTCCCCCCACGATGGATGGGTGTCCCTGAAAAATCTGACCAAAGGAAAAGGGAAACAGGATCTTGACATGAGAAACACTGACCTTCATGGAGCCAAGCCTAGGCAAAACGTGAAGCCTGAATTCCTCTCCGGAGAAGCAGGAAACACACCCCGAGGGTGCACAGAGCTGAGCGGGTGTCAGCGCAGGAAGGGCTGTGCGCCACACCGCTTTCCTCCTCTCACATGGGGCAGGAAACTGGGGGAGACAATGAAATTTGCTCTGTGACATCTCAAAATGCTATGAGCTGTATTTCAGTTTAAGTCTTTTCAGAGTTTCTTAAATCAAAATTGGATTCAAGGTAATGAAAAATAATGCTTAATACGTAAAGTGGTTCAGAAAGCAATAACGTTTTTGAAAAGGAGAAAGTGACAGAGATGACCTTGAATAAATAAAGCAATTCTAAATTCTTAAGCAAATTTATACAGAGATTTCTTCAGAACGCTATAGTGAAAATGGACACTAAATTATAGTTTAAACTTTAGCACACTTAATAAGCATTACTGGAGAGTTCTGTAGTCTGTAAATTTTAAATTTTGCAGGGCAATTTGGCTCTAAGATACCTACTCCGTAGAACCACTCTTACTTGCTGCTGTTGGTTATGGAATCACTATCCCGAGATCTGTACAACCCACTCATTGTGTGCTTTGTCCTGCTGAGGCTCCTGGAGCAACCTCCAAGCTTCCTGTAGTAAAAAAAAAAAAAAAAAAAAAGTACAGGCAGGGGCCGTAGCTTTGTGATTAGAGCACTTGCCTAGAAGGCTGGAGGCTCTGGGTATGGTTCCCCAGTACCACCTAATAGCTGGGAGTGGTGGAGCACACCTGTAGAGTTAGGCCAAGGCAGGAGGATTACTGTGAGTTCCAGGCCGGCTGGCACTACATGGTGAGTTTAGGACCAGCCTGAACTTCGCAGTGAGACTCTGTCTCAAAAATAAGAAATAGACAAATAAATACCCCAGCACACCATTTGACCTCATCCTTTCTCTTCCACTGATCAAACCTTCTATCTCTCACATTTATTCAAACTTGCACAACCCAGTGACCAGGCTGCAATTTAAAGCATCAAGGGCTTCTTCTGTGAATTAATGCAAAAAAGTTTTTCATTTCTGTTCTCATAACACATCAGCTACTATTACACAGGCTTGTTTGACACATAGTCCTTGAACCACAGATCTATCATGTCATCATTCCTTTGAAACCCTGCTCTGACACCTGTTAACTAAAGAGTGAACTCCACTGGCCCTCAACCTGCAAAACCCTCCATGGTACGGTCTGAATCTAGACTATGTCCCCAAAGTCTCAAGTATTTCAAAGGTGATTGGATTATTGGGGTGCTAAACTCAGCAGGATTAAAGCATTGATGACTTCATGTGTTGTTAGGAGATGGAGCCTGGTTGGAGGGGCCATTCACCGGGGACGTGGCCTGAAGGGCGGATCCTCCCCCGCATTCCCTCCCCTTCACTCTTTCCCACTCCTCCCCTCTGGCTCTGTTTCCCTTCCGTCGCGCCATTAGCGC
>PVKB01008681.1:0-14078 GCA_004027205.1 Ctenodactylus gundi | reverse complement strand
GGGCTAGGGTTAGAGTTGGGCATTGGTGTAGGGCTAAGGTTAGGGCAATGGCTAGGGTTAGCATTACGGACAGTGATAGGACTATGGTCAGTGTTGGCTTTGGGTTTATGCTTAGAGTGAAGTCTTGGACTTGGGTTTGACCTAGGCCTTGTGTCAGAAAATGCCATGTGGTGAGAAGTAGTTGTTGGGATAGAGCTACATTTAGGCTAAGGACTAGGGTGAGGCCTGGTGTCAGCTTTCTGGCTATGTGGGGGTTAACACCACCACACAAGGGCCGGGGGAGAGGAAAGGTGAGCGCGTGGCTGGACCCCACATCCCAAGAGTATCGGACCCAGCCGGGAGTCTTTGGAAGCAGGAACTCACTTTATTAAGGAAGTACGGAAGCTAATATAGGGTAGAGGGAGAACGTGGCAAGGAAGAGAGAGCAGGTGATTTGACGTGGTGTCCATGTAAGTCAGTGTCAAGCCAGTCATCAGATGTCCATGCAGATAGACACTGGGTGCTCACAGTAATAGCACTGGGATCACGCGTGGTCCACAAAGGCGGAAAAGGTTATGCCCAATTATCCTCCTTGGTAACCCCCTGAGGTAGCCATCCCAGGGAATTCTGGTGGGTACCATCTTAGATATCACCCCACAGGGTTCCCCTCTTTTGTTTAGAAAAGCGTCTGAGACCTTTGGCCTCAGCCCTGTTTGTGATCCTATTATTAGGCCAGAAGCCAGTGTGTGCCATGACATTGTTGTCCCCAAGCCTGGGATATCCTCCGCGGGGATGCACCTGTCTTAGTTTGTCGTAGCTCCGAGCATCTTACCCGTCATTGGCTGTCATCCCAGCTGTCAAATGAACAGACAGGTGGAGGACGTACCCAGACTGCTGGAGGGACTCTAAGGAATTTGTGGGCGTTTGCAGGTAGGGTCAAGGGAGCAAAGAGTGACATAGGTGGACACCTGTTGTACCTGGATAGAGTCAAGGTAAACTCTGACAAAAGAGAGAAACTTGTTAATGAGGCATGGGCCCAATGTTAAAAAAATCAAAAGTAATAGCAGTGGTCTGGCCAGGGCAGAAGTAAGAGTGGTCAACCATGGAGACATCGAGAACAAGGATTGATGCAGACATTCCTGGACAAAGGTAAAACTGGGTGTGAAGAAGTCGGGCTCACAGGCAGGGAGTGTGACACCCATAACCAGCTGCATAATTATCAACAGCAGTTTGGCCAGAGTAATCCTTATCAAATGAGCCTCCCCATAAGTCACATAGGCCAAAGGAAAAAGAAGGCAATGTAGGTGGTGTGTGGGGGCCCGCGGTATAATTAACTAAAATGGTATGGCCCATAGCGTCATCAGAGAGGACCCATGTACAGTTGTCGTTTGGGAGAGGAGAATAGCGAGCAGAAATAAAGAGACGGAGGGCCATCATTAGGGCGAGGGTGGTGCACTTATCCATCGGAAGGCACAGGTGGGTGTCCCGTGGAGTCCAATGAAGGAGCGGGGTGTTCACCTTGAGGAGAAGAGAAAAATGGAATGGGCCATAACAGGTTAAGTTAAGGGTCATTTGTCAGGGTGATTTCTTTTTCGCTGAGACCACGGTCTCTGGAACTGCGTCACCTTGTGGTTGTGTCCCCGTTGAGGCGGCATCGCCCTCTTTGGGAGGGGCGTTTGGAGGGAGATACTTTAGGTTGCTGGCCAGTATCCAGAGGGGATTAGATTGGCCTACCGAGAAAACGCATCCAAATCCACGGCCCATGGTTAGGAGAGGGTCCCGACCGCTCTATTGGCCCGTGAGGGGATCCTTCCTTTTGACCATGAGAAGAGGTTGGTTTTTTATATTAGTCCAGTGTTTTTGAAAGCAGGGGAGAGATTCTCCTTCATAGGAGTTATGGACATTAAGTGTGAATAAGGACATGTTGAGTTGTTGAAGGGGAGAGGCTATCTCCCGATGTTGTCCTTGTAGTTGCCTCTTAAGATTTTGGTGATTCATTTCAATAAGGGCTTGTCCCTGTGGATTCTAGGGGATCCCTGGTCACATGTCGGATCTTCCAGCATTGGAAGAAGTAGTAGAGCTAAAAAAACAGGGCCCGTTATCTGTCTTTACCTGGAGAGGGAGCCCCGAGTTAGCAAAACATTGTAAAAAATGGCCCTGTGCATGTTTGGATTTTTCCCCCGAGTGGATGGTGGCCCAGCACATATGGGAATAGGTATGAATGGAGACAAACACGTATTTAAGTTTTCCAAAGGGGGAATTATGAGTGACATCTTTTTGCCATAGAGAGTTGGGCTTTAGTCCACGAGGATTTACCCAGGGTTCCTGAAGTGCGGGAGCCTAAAAAGAAAGGTGGGCACTCCTCGCAAGTCCAAATAATCTTTTTAAGTTCCCCTGTTGGGACGTGGGGGAACCAGAGGTGGAGTCCCCACCAATTGATGTGGGTCAGATCCTGAAAGTCCTGAGCCTCCTGTAGGGGTCGAGATTGAGCCACCAAGGGGCGTTGAGAGGGAAGGGTGTCCGCCAAGGCTTTGCCCTCTGAGAAATGAAGCCGGGGAGGTTTTGAGGACCCTGGAGGTGTTGTAAGTAAATGGGAGCCTCTCTCTGACTCAGCGAAGTTCCAACCTGGATCATAGTAGGGGTGATAGGATTGGAATCTAACGTTATAAAAGAAGAGGGGAGTCTCAGGAGGAGGTTAACTACATGGAGGCTATCTACAGAAAGATTCACTGGGGCTGTAGCATGCGTGAGGGCCAAAGCCACCGTTAAAAGAGTTTTTTATATTGTGTGGAACCATCACAGAGTTTAGAGAAGGTTTTAGGGGGGCCCTCCGTATCTGAGGCTGGGGCATAGATTGATTGCTACAGCTGCACCCACCGATCCCCCATCAGTGAAGACGTTATGTTCATGAAGAAGAGGTCGGGGCAGGAACAGATTTGGCACATCCCAGGAGAGTTGGGAGAGGAGGTTTCCCATTTACGAGGTCCATGATGGTGATCCAGGGAGCCCAAAAACCCTTCAAGGGAAAGAGTAACGCGAGAATGGTTGCAACAGAGCTGAGAGAGGTCAGTTAAGCAGAAGGGTGTAACAGTCTTGGTGGGATCAATTCCAAAATGTTGATGGGCCTTTTCCTGACCAAGCTGAATGAGGTCGGCAAGTTCGTCTGTAATGTTATAAACCCGTGATGTCCCCCACAGAGAGGGATGAACCCAATGAAGCAGGGACCCCGATTGTATCAAAGCTCCCATGAGGAGGGATTCCTGCTCAGGAAATAAGCTTATGAGGATCCAGAGCTCCAAGGGGGTCCCTGGGTTAAACCTAAGAAGGCGTACGGCCTGTAGACTCTTTGGAATAGCCTGGAGGGTATTGTTACGGGCAGCAGTCAGGGTGATCCTATCGGAAGGAGCTCGATCCCTGAGAAGTTGGAAAAGTGACACGAGCATAGAGGTAGTGATGGGTGCTCAACATCTCATCTGGTTTACCTCTCCCAGGAGGCTCTGTAGTTTAGTAAGGGTGCGAGAAACTGGGATAGAAAGTTAAACCAGAGGGGAAACCGCATCCAGGGTCAGAGATGTGCCCAGGACTTGAAAGGGAGGGACCCAGTGTATTTTATCCGGGGCCATGGAAAAAACTCCCATCAGGAGGCATTGTCATAGCGCTCAATAGGCAGCTCAGAGCTGTCCATGAATGTGAGCCCCCAGGATAAGGTCATCCATGTAGTTGCATAATTGGGTCCCGGGAACCTTGGAGAGTGGAGACAGGACGGTCATGACATAGTTTTGACAAAAGAAGGGGATGTTGGCCATTCCCTGGGGGAGGACAGTCCACTCATATCGTTTGTCCAGTCCATCTAAATTAGTAGAGGGGATAGAAAAGGGAAATTTTTCTCGATCCTGGGGCTGTAGGAGTATGGAACAGAAGCAATCTTTGATGTGCAGCACCACCAGGTGATGGTCGTTGGGGATAGCTGGTATCCACGGCATGCCCCTCAAGGGGATCCCCTGGATAATCATCCTCTCATGGACTTTTCTCAAATCCTGTATCAGGCTCCATTTTCCAGAGGCTTTTTTAACCACAACCACTGGAGTGTTCCAAGGGCTTATGGAGGCCTGGAGGTGTCCTATCCTTAGTTGTTCCTCCACCAGTTGTGTAAGGGCCTGCAATTTGTCTCAAGGCAGTGGCCACTGCTCCACCCAGACCAGAGGTCCTGGGGACCATCGTATGGGTGGAACTGTAGGAACCAGGCATGGGGAACCTAGAATTGGGGATGAGGTCTAACCCAAGGCAAGGGTTTCCCCTTTTGGAGTTTGTCAGAGATGGGGTCCCCCCGGTAATTAGAAGAGTGGTGGAGACTGTTAGGAATGTGGGATCCTTCGAATTGTTGTTGATATTCTTTCTCATGTAAGGTTTCATGAAGAGTTCCCTCGCAGTCTGTAGTGCTAACGGCCTCTGCTTGGCCAAGAACGTCTTGTCCAAGGAGGTTGGCGGTGTGATCCAGAGCTACGAGGGGTTGGACTTCCCCAGAAGCACCATCTACATCTCGCCAGAAGACCCATGTTTCCATCTCCTCCGTGGGGATGTTTCCTCCCACTCCCAGAATAGTGGGGCCGGGCTTCAGTTTCCAACTGAAGGGGATCTCCTCTTTATGGAGGGCTATCCTATCTGCCCCAGTATCAATGAAGCAATGGGAATTTTTACCATTAATGCAGATATCCATTTTAGGCATAAGGCCTTTTACCAATGGCACTGTCCAATTGGCTCGAATAGGCCTTTGAGGACCTCCTTGGGATAACGGGGCTGGAGGTTGTCCCCCTCCTAGTTTAAAGGTTTCCCATCCCTGTCAAAGTTTGAATGACAATCCTTGAGCCAACAAAAGCCCTTTTTACAGCAGGAGCCAGGAATGTTAGGTGGTCAGAGGGTCGCCACAGGGCCAGTAGGGTCGGGGTTTGGGGTGGGGCATAGGACATTCCCTCTTGAAATGTCCTGTTTGGCCGCATTTGAAGCAGGCTCTGAGTTTTGCTTTGCAGCAGGACCGAGAAAGCCTGGGTTAAGGCCTGGGTTTGAGCTTGTAATGCCATGGTGAGGGATTGCGCCTGGTGGGCCTGTGTTCCCATATCCTTAGCCGCAATGAACCACTTTTCCATTGACTGATCTTTAAGGCCGTCACACGCCATCATGTTGTCCGCATTCATGCCGCCCCACACCAGAGGTGTAGTAAATTGGTCTCAAGGCAGGTCAGCAGGGAATTTCCTTTGGAGACTCTTTCCAACCCAGTCTATGGAGGCCAGATCTTCCCTGGGCTTCTGGGTTATTCCAGCCACGGGGGCCTCCAGGGGCCGTTCAGTTTTTTCCAAGTGGCCAGGCCTAGGGCCCTTACTTGATTGGTGTAAGTCCCCCGAATGGTGGCCTGCAGAGGGCCGGTGGCAAATTGGCTATTTGTACCTGATAACTTGGCAAAGGTAATTGGAATGGCCAGGTTGGCGTTTTGGTTCCTCTCTGCTTGGGCATGGCATTCCTCCTTAACGAAGGCACAGCACTTGATGAAGAGAGGACCAATCAGGACAGCCCTGCACAGGGAGCGCCAATCCTGGGTGGTGCATCATTGGTGAGTAAGGCCCTGGAGGATGGTTTCAGCCATAGGGAGTGAGGCCCATCGTTCATGAGCGCCTTTTTAGTTCCTTGAGGTCGGAGGGTTCCCAAGGGTACCAGTCAGCGGGTTGGTGAGCAGGCCGGGAAACATAAGGAGGCAGAGTAACAGAGGAAAGGAAGGGGTTGGTTGCTATGGGGGGAAAAAGCCTCTGGCAAGGATTCCCCCGTGGAAGCCGAGACGTCGTCCATCAGGTTCGGAGAGGGTTTTGAATCCACGGTTAAGGCAGAAGGAAGGGCGGGGTACAGTGAGGGGTGAGAGGGGTCAGAGGACTCACCAGTGGGAGGAGGGGCGGCAGTGCCAAGAGAGGTGCCAAGCAGCTTTGAAGGGCAGATAAGATAGGACAGAAAGTAAGTGGGAGGGTGAGGTTTCCTGAGTCTCTCCCCTCCACTCCAGCTCATGAATGTGGCACCAGGTGTCCCAATCGAAGAGGTCAGTGGAGGAGACCCAGGGGCCACACCCAGAACGACCCCTCAGACCACAGCCGCCTGTTCATCTGTAATTTCTAGGCTTCGGCTCCGAAGGAGGCACTTCAGCGCTGTAAGCGCAGGCTCATTTTGCTTGGAAGTTGCGCTTCCCACCACACCAGGGCCAGGGGAGAGGAAAGGTGAGCCCGTGGCTGGGCCCCCTCGTGCCAAGAGTACCAGACCCAGGCGGGAGTCTGTCAAAGCAGGAACTCACTTTATTCCGGAAGTACAGAAGCTTATATAGGGTAGAGGGAGAATGCGGCAAGGAGGGGAGAGCTGGTGATGTGACGTGGTGTCCACGTACGCGGGCATTAAGCCAGTCAGTGAAATATCCATGCAGGCAGGCGCCAGGTGCTCACAGCAATAGTATTGGGATCACACACAGTCCACGGGGGTGGAAATGGCTAGGCCCAATCATCTTCCTTGGTAAACCCCCGAGGTGGCCGCCCCCGGGACTTCTCATGGGCGACAGCTTAGATATCACCCCACACAGTAGGGACCCCCGGGGGCAGGACCGTAGGGGGCAGTGGGGACATCGAGGACAGGGCAGAGAAGCAAAGGGATAGTAAGTGAGCCCGAGGGAACTCCAGGGACGGGGTAGAGGAGCAACAGGACAGTAGGGCAGCAGTAAAGACACCCGGGCACAGGGCAGAGAAGCAACTGGGTATTAGGTGAGCAGAGGGGACCTTCGGCGACAGGGCAGAGCAGTAATGGGACAGTACGGGGAAGTAGGGACACCCGGGTACAGGGCAGTGGAGCAATAGGAGTGTAGGGGGCAGTAGGGACCTCCAAGGACAGGGTAGAGGAGCAACAGTATAGGAGTTGAACATTCGAGACATCCATGGACAGGGCAGAGAAGCAAGAGGACAGTAGCGGGCAGTAAGGACATCTGGGGACAGAGCACAGAAGCAATGGGACAGTACGGGAGCAGTAGGAACCTTCAGGAACAGGGCAAAGAAGTAATGGGTCAGGAGGGGAGCAGAAGGGACCCCCGGGGACAAGGCAGAGAAGCAACAGGACAATACGGGGCAGTAGGGACCCCAGGAGTCAGGGTAGTGGAATAACAGGATAGTAGGGCAGTAGTATGGAGCCCCAAGGATAGGGCAGAGAAGTAGCAGTACAGTAGGAGGTCAGTAGGGACCTCCAGGGACAAGACAGAAGAGCTAAGGGTCAGGAGGGCAGCAGGAGGGACCTTTGGGTAAAGGGCAGAGAAGCATTGGGACAGTGGGGACCGCTGGTGACTGGGCAGAAGAGCGACGAGACAGTAGGAGAGCATTAGGGACTTCTGCGGACAGTGCAGAGAAGCAAAGTGAAGTTAGGGAGCAGTAGGGACCTCCAGAAAGAGACCAGAGAAGCAATGGGACCCCAGGGGACAGGACAGATAAATAATGGAACCGTAGGGGGCTGTAGGCACCTCCAGGGACTGGGAGAGAATCAAGAGGACAGTAGTGGAGAAGTTCGGACCTCCCGGGACAGGGCATTGTAGCAACGGGGCTCTAGCAGAGCAGTAGGGACCCCCGGGGACAGTGCAGAGGAGAACTGGGACTGTAGGGGAGCAGTAGGGACCACCGAGGACAGTGCAGAGTACAAATCGGACATTACAGAGCAGTAGGGACATCCGGGGGCAGGGCAGAACAGCAATGGGATAGTAGGGGAACAGTAGGGACCCCTGGCAACAGGGCAGAGGATCAACGGGACAGCAGGGGAGCGGTAGGGACCTCCAGGGACAGGGCGGAAAAGTAACTGGACACTAGGGGGCAGTAGGGACCTCTGGGGACAGGGCAGAGAAGCAATGGGACAGTAAGGGAGCTGTATGGACTTCTGGAACAAGGGGAGAGGAGCAACGGGGCAATTCGGGAGCAGGATGGACCCCCGGGGAAAGGGCAGAGAAGCATCGGGACACTAGGGGAACAGTAAGGACCTCCGGGGACAGTGCAGACGAGCAACGGGACAGCAGGGAAGCAGTAGGGACCCAGGGGGACAATGCAGATAAGCAATGGGAAGGTAGAGAAGCAGTAGTGGTGTCCAGGGACAAGGTAGAGAAGCAATGGGACAGTACTGGACAATAGGGACCTCGGGGTCAGGGCAGAGGAATAACAGGAAGGTAGAGGATCAGTAGGGAGCCCCCGGGACAGGGCAGAGAAGGAACAGGACAGTAGGGGAGGAGAAAGCACCTGTGGGGAGAGGGAAGAGAAGAAACGGGACGGAAGGGACGCAGTAGGTACCTCCCGGGACAGGAGGGAAGCAGTAGGGTCCTTCTGGGACAGGGTAGAGAAGCAACAGGACAGTATGTGAGAAGTTGGGACCTCCGCAGACAGGGCAGAGGAGCAACGGGAAAGTGGGGAGCTGTAGGGCCCCCCGGCGACAGGACAGAGGTGAATTGGGACATTAAGGAAGCAGCAGGGACCACTGCAGACAGTGTGGAGAACAAACGGGATATTAAGGAGCAGTAGGGTCCTCTGGGGGCAGGGCAGAGGAGCAACAGGATAGTAGTAGAGTATTGGGACCTCCTGGGACAGGACAGAGAAGCAACGATACAGTAGGGGAGCAGTAGGAACCCCCCCGGGACAGGGCAGAGAAGTAGTGGGAGTGTAGGGGGCAGTAGGGAACTCTGGGGACAAGAAAGAGGAGCTTCAGGGTATTAGGGGGACTATAGGGACCTCCGG
This sequence comes from Ctenodactylus gundi, assembly GCA_004027205.1. Classification (NCBI taxonomy): domain Eukaryota; kingdom Metazoa; phylum Chordata; class Mammalia; order Rodentia; family Ctenodactylidae; genus Ctenodactylus; species Ctenodactylus gundi. The sequence continues at coordinate 5,319 of PVKB01008681.1, read as the reverse complement.
GGTCAGGATAGAGGAGCAACGGGACAAGAGGCAAGCAGTAGATTCCTTCAGGGACAGGGCATAGAAACAACAGGACAGTAGGGGGCAGTAGGGCCCCCCAGGACAGGGCAGAGTAGCAACGGGACAGTACAAGAGTTCCAGCCCCCCACCCCCCCCACCCCGGGAGAGGACTGTTCAGCATCAGGACAGTAGGGGAGCAGTAGGGACCTCTGCAGACAGTGCAGAGAAGAAATGGGACACTATGGAGCAGTAGGGACCTCCAGGGACAGGGAACAGGGACTCTATGGGAGCACTTGGGATCCCCGTGGACAGGGCAGAGGAGCCACGGAACAGTAGGGAGTAGTAGGGGCGTCCAGGTACAGGGCACAGAAACAACAGGCACTAGGGAGCTGTGGGTTCCTCCGGGGACAGAGCAGAGTAGTAACAGGACAATGGGGGCAGTACGGACCTCCGGGGACAGAACAGAGGGGCAATGGGACAGGAGGCCAGCAGTGGACACCTCTGGGGACAGAGCAGAGAAGCAAAGGGACTGTAAGGGAGCGGTAGCCACCTCTGGGAAAAGGGCAGAGGAGCAATAGGAGAGTAGGGGAACAGAGGGGACCTCCGGGGACAGATCAGAGATGCAATAGGAGAGCAGGGGGCAGTAGGGCCGAGAAGCAACAGAACAGTAGGTGAGAGTTAGGGAACTCCAGTGACAGATCTGAGAAGCCATGGGACACTAGGGGGGCAGTTGGTTAGTGCTGGGGTGGGGGTGATTGTTAGGGGTGAGGGTGAAGGTGACTGTTAGGGTCATGAGTGTGGGTGATTGTGAGGAGGGAAGGTCATTTTTAGGGTTATGGGTGAGGGTTAGGGTGATTATTAGGGTTAGGGGTTGGGGTTACTATTAGAGTTTGGGGTTAAGGTTAGGGTTACTGTTAGGGTTAGGGTGGTTGTTAGGGTGATAGGGTTAGTGTGATGGTTAGGCTTAGGGTTAATGTTAGGGTTAGCGCTGGGGTGAAGTTGATTGTTGGGGTGAGTGTGAGGGTGAATGTTAGGGGTGAGGGTGATTGTTAGGATTAGGGTGATTGTTAGGGTTAGGATTTAGGGTTAAGGTTAAGGTGAGGGTGATGGTTAGGATTAAGGTTAGGGTTTAGGGTTAACGTTGGGGTTAGGAGTTAAGGCAAAGGTTAGGGTAGGGTTAGTGTTAGGGCTACGGCTGTACCTAGGGCAACTTTGATGCCCAGGTTGCGATGCAGGTCTGTGGTGAATCTTAGGGCAGGGGTTCGGGTTTGGGTCAGGTTTATTGCAAGGCTTGGGGAAAGGGGCAGGTGTAGCCGCAGCCCTAGGACTGGCACGTCGGGCACTTTGGAGGGCGTGGCTCAGCTTCAGGGCTGTGGATGTGCCGCTGGCTAGCAGGAACGTGGAGGAGAGGCTTAGAACTAACCTTCAGACTAGGTCCGGGGCTCCCCTATGTCATTAGAGTGATGCTGAGGGCCCAGGATGTGGCTAGGCCTGGGGTTCCCTGGCGTGTGAGGCTGGAGGTCGTGATCAGCTCTTGGGCTAGTGTTTCGGCCGTCCTAAGGGGAGAAGAAGAGCTGAGGAGAGCAGGCCAGGCTGAAATCGGGGGTAGGGATGGGTTTCTCCCTAGTTTTCTATTCGAGGCCAGCTGGGGGGCTAGGGTTAGAGTTAGAAATGGAATCGGGCCTAGGGTTAGGGTTAGGGCTCCGGCTATAGCTAGGCCCGTGGTGAATGTTAGGGCGCGGGTTCGGGTTCGGGTCAGGTTAATTGCAAGGCTTGGGCAAGGGGCAGGTGTAGCCACAGCCCTAGGATTGGCGCCTCAGGCCCTTTGGAGGGTGTGGATTGGCTTCAGGGCTGCAGATGTGCCGCTGGCTAGCGGTAACATGAAGGAGAGTGTTAGAACTAAGCTTCAGACTAGGTCTGGGGCTCCCGTGCGTGTTAGAGTTAGGATGAGGGCCCGGGATTTTTCTTGAATGCTTGTAGGCAGAACTGTTTTCTGACCAAACACTTGAGAATCAATAAACGAAATTGGTTTTTCTTTTCTCTTCTCTTTCTTTCTTTTTCTTGTGAGGCAGGGTCTCACTCTATGGTCCTGGCTGGTCCTGAATTCACATCGGAACCCAATCTGTCCTTGGACTCACGGCAATCCTCCTGTCTCAGCCTCCCAAGGGCTGGGATAACAGGGATGTGCCACCACGCCCAGCTTATGTGGTGCTGGGGACTCGAACTAGGGTACTTAGTGCTTGCTAGGTAAGCGCTTTAACTGCCGAGCTATTCCTCCAGCCCTGCTTTTATTTTCTTAATGCATTAATTTCAGAGTCTGTATGGCATGAGAGACAAGAGATTTGAAGAAACAGCAAGTGTGTCTGCTCAGCCCTGTTTTTCCCTTTCTTTTTCTAAATATACATATGCAATACATAGTGTTTACAGTTAATTTGGGTATTTCATGCACATATATATCATATCAACTTTATAATCCCTTCCAGAATGTCTGTGTTCTGGGTTTTCCACATCAGAGAAAGTATACAGTACTTAACATAATCTTCTGCATCTAAATTATTTCACTTAAGTCACCACTCTAGCTCAGCTTCCTATTCCTCAAATGGGTCATAGTAGTTAAATCTTGATGCCTCTCCTCTGAATCCAACCAATCCTTTTATTGGGATATTTACCAAAAGTTTTTTTTTCCCTATATTTTGCTATATCTTTGTTGCTATACTTCAACGTGGCTTTACCCACCAGTTCACATTAGAAAATAACTAAAAGCATGTAGACTACTAAATTTGGGAAAGAGGTTAAAGAAGTTAAATTTCAGTTGCCTTAGCTGAAGGTACATGTTTGTACATTCACAGGGTTATCTTTACATCAATCAGTTTTCTTAGGATTAGTTTTTATCGGTGACCTAATAAGTGAATTGCTACAATAAAACATAGTTAAAACTATCTCACGCTGTTACATTCAATGAACTTAACTCTAGACCACATAAATATACTTTAGTAACAGATATGAAGGCAAATTGTTATTTCAGAAGTTTTTAACTTTCATAACTTATTCACTCCTATTTCACTGACTACTAACATTCTGCTAGATTTGGATTATAATTTTATTTGCCAATCCCTCCATATATTTATGCATTTGTATTCTTCAGAGATTTTATGTTAATTCCCCATGTTGCACTATTAGTTAGTAATTATTCTATTTTGCACACTACTATACTATTACTAATAATAATGTTGTGGGGAGATTTCACAGATTTTTATAGAACTGGTACCGATTTAAGAGTATATCAGTCAGATGAATTAATTACCAATCTGTTTTCTTTTTATTACATTTTCTCTTTAGATGTTACATTCCCTCTAAGCTATTTTGGTGCTGCTTATGTTTCTGCCTCTCAAAGAGGATAAACTCACATTCCACATCAAAAAAGTGAATTGCTTCATTCAACAAGCTTAAGACTTCATCAGTTTGCTACATTAAATGGACTTAAATCTGTATCACGTAAGTATGCTACAGTAAAGTAATAGATAAATAGCTATGCTCAGTTATTTCAGATTTTTTTTGACTTTCAGACACTGATTACTCATATTTCACTAATTCACATTTTGTCCTCTCTGGTCTTTCCTTCTCCCTATGAATTCATCCCTCATTTCATACACAGCCTTATGTTTTTCGCAGCTCATTCTTGTCTAGCTGTTGTGTGCTCACCCATTTCTCAGAGGTTGCCCCCATTCCTAGATGACCCTTGTCTCTTTCTTCCGGGTCGTGGTCATTGGGCCTTTTCATTCCCTTGTTTTTGTGCATTTTATAAGAGGGACACCCGTCTGTCGCCTGTCTTTTGTGCTTGGTCCATTTCACTGAGCGGTGTTGACTCAAGGCGGCCCCATTTTCATTCAGATTCTTTCCTATCTGTCTTTCCTTATGGCTGCGGAGTCTTCCACTGTGTATAAGTAGCATGTCTTCTTTAAGCATTGTTCTCTAAATGGGCAGGCAGATTGTTTCCAGGAGTCGACTTCATGAATTGCGTTGCTCTCATTGTCGATATGCCTATGACTTTTGGGTATGTTGACTTTATTTCTTTTGGGAACGTGCCCAGGTAGGAAGTAGCTGGATCCAATGGAATTTCTGTTCTCAATTTTCTAAGGAACCTCCAGAGTGATTCCCATCATGGTTGTACCACATTGCCCTCCCACCAACAGGGGAATAGTGTCTTTTCTTGGCCCCCTTACCAAGAATTGTTTTTGCAGTTCTCGATGTACACTATTCTCGCTAGCATCACGTGAATTCTCAACATTGTTGGGACTTGCGTGTTTTTGATGGCCAGTGGTGAATACTTTTGCACGTGCTTGTAGGCCCTTCCTTCTTTAGAGAAGCAGCTTTCTTTTTCATCTGCCCACTCCTTAATTGGCTTATTTATTTTGGAGGGCCGTATGCTTTTGAGCATTTTGTACATTGTAGATACTGATCCTGCATCTGAAGTATTGTTGGTGAATATCTGTTTCTGCTCCATGTGTAGTCCTTTATACCTGGGCTGTGCAGAAGTTTTTGGGTCAATACAGTGCTCTTGGATTCTTGCTGAGATTTCTTGTACATTTGGGGATCTGTCCAGAAAGTCATTTTCTGTCCTGGTGTCCTCTAGGGTTTTACCTCTTTGGTCGGCCCATTTCTTCTTTGTTTTTTAAATTAATGTACGGTGTCTCAATTTATTTGGATTTGAGTCTAGAGTGTGGTTATGGATAAGGATCTAATATTCCATTCCTGCATGTAAAGATCTGGTTGACTTGGTACCATAAGTTGAAAATGTTTTTTTTTTTTAATTCGGTCCATCTGTTTGATGATGTTATTTGAAGTCCCCTGGTATGACTGTATTGGGGTCCACTTGACACTTCCTGTCTGGTAGTTTGTGTCGTATGAAGCACTGGATGCCTCTCTGTTTGTAATCCTGAACTTTCTGTTTGATTGATTCTTCTAATCGGTACATAGTGTCCACCTTTTTCTCTTCAAACCTGTTTTGAGATCCGCTGTGCCTTGGAAAAGAATAATACAGTGTCGTAGAGTTGACGCCCCCTGTTTGTTTTCTGGCTCCAGTGGCATTGAGTATTCCTATCCATGCTTTTTATCCTCAGCTTTTGCTTCTTTGTAGGTGAAGTGTGTCTCCGACTACAAACGTTTGGGTCTTCTTTTTCAATCCCTTGCCGGTTGATAGGTGGGAGTCTTAGTTACTTTCTTGTTGCTGGGGCCAATTTCAGAAGATCCCCAACCTCGAAGAGGAAAGATTTGTGTAGCTGTCAGTTTCTGGAGGTCTGAAGCAACCCTATTCGTGGG
>PVKB01008680.1:0-14055 GCA_004027205.1 Ctenodactylus gundi | reverse complement strand
TTAGAAAGGCAGTGATGTAGACTTCCGAAGGATTAACTTTGGGAACTAAAAAGTAAACAAGAATTGACTAAATCAAAGGAAGCTACTTATTATGGTGAAAAGGAAATGACTTATTCAAAGCTAGCTCTGAGGAGAGGGAGAGACTCATGTGCCTCAAATCATCACCTGCTCGTGTATATGTATGTACACAGACAGAGAATGTCCATTTCCAAGCTTTCCTTATTGCTCGTAGCCATCTGCAGTTCTCTCTCTCTCTCTCTCTCTCTCTCTCTCTCTCTCTCTCTCTCTCTCTCTCTCTCTCTCTTTCTGTGGAAAGGAAACTGGCCTTCAACTTCCAGGGTCCAGCATCTACTGTCGGGCTGAGGAGGAGTGGCTGTTGGTTAGGTGCTACGCAGGTGGGAGTCGGGCAAAGTAGCTTTTCTCTAAAAGAAAAAAACAATCTTACTTTTAAAATCGAAGTTTGTCAGTCCAGTTACAAATACATGGAAATGGAAATTCTGTTTACCCATTACAGTACGTCATTTACTACTGGTGTCCAAGAAGGAGATGGCTTATCACCAGGTTTTTCAAAGAGGTTTCTGCTAGCACAGACATCTGAACCTGCTGAGGAATGGAAGGGGCTCTGGAGTGTCCTTAGGGGGTGTGGAAAGGGTCCTGTTCAGAAGCCCAGAGTGTTTTGAAGCTCAGACCAAAGAGTCTTAACTAGTGTCACAGACCAAAGAATTTGGGCAGAGGGAGGCCAGCCGTGATGAGAATGAGTTAGAAGCTCTGTCCTTACCATACAGGGATCTCCCATCAGCCTTCCACTATGAACTGCAAATAAAACTAAAGGTGTAGAGGATTCTCTGTGAAAATGCGGCCTGCACATAGGCCCTCTTCCAACCTGATTTTCTGCCTTACACCCAGCCTACATCTTTTTTTCCAATGGAGACTTCCCAGAACCCTGCTGAGTGTCAATGACACGTGTTGTGTCTCTCTCTTCCCAGTCAGATGATCTCTTGTCCCCAAAAAGGGTATATGTTATAAGAGAACACAGAAAACCCCTGTCCTTGTAAATCCCTCTAATGGCTTCCCATCCCTAGGGCAGTGGGGGCAATCCTGAATGCTTTCTAGCCAGCAGAGCAATCAAAACTTCTTCCTGGTTCTTGCTTTCATTTCCAAGGGGAACCTGAGTGTGGAGATTGCCTCTAATGAGATTACAAACCGGAAGGGAACAAGAAGGAGAGGAAACAATTTACGCAGCGTTTCCTCTGTAGAAATTCTTCAGCCAGGAGCTTTTCCCACTTTGAGAACACTGACAAGTTAAGGATTGCCTTGATTCTTTTCTTTCCTTCCGCTTTGTCCAGAGCCTTTTCGAGCCACCGTCTGGACCTGAGCACTCACAGTCCTCCAACGCATGTGCCCTTCCCAGCATTACCCCGCAGCCTGCTGATCTGAGCACTACAAAAACCCCTTACAGCTGCTTAGATTCTTCAGCTGCCCGACAGAAAGTATCTCTAAAACCGCGGAAACGGAGAAAGAATCGCGTAAGTCCTTTAGGAGACCAAGGAATACTCTCTTGTATGAGAAAACATGAGTTCTAATCTTTGAGAGCTACTCCGTACTCCAGTAGGGATGGCGAAGCTGAGGGTCCTGTACCGGCCTTGACAGCTCCAGAGGGCTAAGTGAACTTGCATTTACTGGTCGAGGTGTCCTATCCTTTTGGAACTTGCATAAAAGAGACTGAGAGAAGCAAAAACGATGACTTAAAGCCTCAGGATGTGTTAATGGGCTTAGCATCTGGGAATTCACTCAGACTCTCTCTGTAGAGCATAGTTGGTCCTTGCCCTGATGGGGATTCTTTTTGTTAATCACCAGGTGAGAGCCAAGAGTTCAAGATGATAGCACTGGTCTGCTCATTTGCAGGTCAAGTTTCTAGGAACTCCAGGCATTCAACACTCAGTAGTTAATCCTTCCAAAGACGTTCACCAACACATCGCAGAACTGGGTTATTTCCAGAGCTGCACTATATAGTTAACTGAAAAAATCTCGTTTAGGCTAAACCAGGTTCAGCCCATTCAAAGTAAGGGCTGAACCTCTCATCTTTTGACGTCTTCCCTCCCGACAAAACCTCGGTCATCCTTTGAACTCGAGAGGGGTAATTCATGCTTCCGTTAAATTCCTTGAAAAGAAGACAGAATTGGAATTTGACTCATGCTCCAGTGAAGCGAATCTGAGAATTCCAGTGTTGCCAGTGGCATGATCGTTACTGATCCCCACAACCCCATTTTCAGATTTGTGCTCTTTTGGTGTGACTTAGTGGCTTCTGAGGTGTTTTAGAATGAAACCCATAGCATATTACTCAGAGATTAGGAAGTCCAGATTTGAATAAATGGCTCCCAATTGGAAAAATTACCCCCAGGGACCTCTTAAAGGATGCCGTCGGAAATCACTTTTGTCTTATCCAGAGGTAGACAACCGTGGAACGTAGAGGGAGAATATATCAGTGAAATTTACGTGCTTTCTTTCTCTGTTTGAGGTGAAGCCACGCCTTCCACTGGATACTGAAGAAGGGAAGGATAAAACCCAACCCAAAGAAGCTGACCACATGATGCTGGAAAATGACAAGACAGGTTGGCCCATCTTCACTGTCACCTAGACTCCATTGCAAAAAGCCAGGGACTAGGGACAAGGACTACCTGGATGGCTGCCCGTGGTCTTCAGAGAACTTGCAATTTAAGATGCATTTGAGTGTGGCCCAGGCTTCTCCATGGGCACTACCAAATTAATATAAATGCCTCTTGACTCTGATTGGAGTAAAAAGTCACGACTGGGTGCCTCTTTTATCTCAATGCATTCCAACCAGAGAGGTGCTTGGGATGTTTGTAAACTTGTTTACTTCTCTCTGGGGTTATTGTGTGTGTTGAGTTCTTCAGTCAATCCAGGTATCAGAGTGTAGCTAGTGATTTCTCTTTCAACTTTCTTCCTTGACAACAGAACTGGAGAAGTGTAACGGAATTGGCAAAAAAAATTAAAAAAAAAAAAGATTGTTTTTGAAGGTGCCTTTCTCTTGCAGTACGGAGAAAAAGCCTTGTATCGGTAGAACTTTTCCCCTCTCCATTTGCTGAGAAGGCATGCTCAGCTGTCAGCGGATGTCTTTGGCAACCCAAGATTTCTTAATCAAGAAGTATCACTAGAGTAAAAAGATCTTTCTTTGTGTTTGTGTGTGTGCATGTTGGCTCAAGCTCATGACAAGCTAGATTCGAGCAATGTTTGATAAAATGAAATCCCAGTTTCACAAATTAAGTCTCAACAGTTATTTCAAGTTTTAACCATAAAGGAGCTCACACGCAGAGTCAGAGACAGGTTATCCCCAAACACATTTTCCCATGAAACAAACCACAAAGCTGTCCTGGAAAAGAGGAAAGGAAGGAAGGAAACAGAAGACAGGGAGATGAAATGATTAATTTTTTAATATTTTTCGTTTTGACATAGGAAGGACAGCAGTGAGTCAGTACTTAGTAGAGGCAGGTACTTTGGTTGGCCTTCTGTATGATGAGAAAGGTAGGGGCAGGGCTAGGTTTTCTCAAGGCTGTATGCTGTCTATGTCGCCACTAGGTGGAGCCAGTGATACGGTGAATGGGGAGGAAGAACAGGAGGGAGCCTTCCTACCTGGGGCTTCCAGGAATTCCTGGAAAGGCCACTATACAAGAGAGGCTCCATGTGGATAGCTGTCATCTGGGTTTGACTCAGAGCCAGTGAACAGATGTGACTGATAAGGTGTCCAAGTACTGCTTTGCATGTATATCACATCTGATCTTTTTTTTTTTTTTTTTTTTTTTTTAAATACAAGACAGCAGAAAATAGGAGAGGAGGCCACAGTCCTATCTTTCAGATTATCCCTGCTGGCACTTTTCTAAAAAGTGAAGCATACGGGCATATGACACGGGGTTTCAAGCAGTTCGGATACATGTCATGAAAAAAATAGAAATCCTAAACAGAAAGTAAACATTCCCCCTCTCCTGCCAGTCCGTCTCATTAAAAGTAACCATTGCTTTGGATTTTCAAATCACCTCCTTTCTCACGGTCCTGGGGGTTGAACCCAGGGCCTTCACACCAGGCTACATCTCTAGCCCCCCTTTTACTCTGACATATGGGCTTGCTAAATTGCTAACTTGTCCAGGCTGGACTTGAATTTGCTATCCTCCCGCCTCTGTCCGCCGAATGCCTGGATTATGGGCTTGAGCCACCATGCCCAGCTCATAAATTCCCTCTTGCTGTGTTTAGTACCTAATCGTGGATAGGGCTGTTGATAAAATTATGAGCCAACCACGGAATCAGTTTATAGAACTGAAATGACCTTTAGTTAAAAATTTTTTTTTCCATTTACAGAAAGCATAAATAGTGACCAAATTCTCTGTTTTGTGAAGAGTTGCTTCTTCCCACTAGGGAATTTGGCGGCAAATAGGTACTCGCTGGGCTAGGGCAGAGTATTTCTGTTTTGGGAAGTCTAAAGCACCCGTTTTGCTCTCTTCCTTGTTTCTATTTGGTCAGATGCTTCAGGCCAGGAACAGAGCGGCGAAACTAAGAGTCACGATCAAGAGACGACAGACCAGTCTCGTAACACTGGTGCCCCTGGGAACCTGAGCCACAGGGTGTCAGCAGGACGCAACAGGAGACGAAGAGGAAGGGGAACATGTGTGCCAGGCACAGACAAGAATGGAGCCAAAGAAACAACGCTCATACAATCCACCAAAGGGAATGGCAAGGGCAACAGAGCTAAGGCTTTACCTGCCGCTAAGACTGCCAGGGGTTGCCATTCCTGGCACTTGCCCACAGAGAAACAAAACACAAAGCAGCTGTCAACTACACAAGCAGAAACCACTACATCTCAGGAGCTGCTTTCAGCTAGTGATGACGTGGGAAGACAGAATGCTGACACTGATGTTGAAGCTGGAAAAGCATCAGCCCGACAGATCGTACCCAAGGACTCGGAAATGTCCATGGTCAGTGGTCCACCACCGCACCATGAACATGGGGCTTCTGGACACCAGAAGACAGAATCTAGAACTTTTCTCTTGCCAGTGGCAGAAAGGCCTTCTACAAGCCAAGAGGAGGCTGTTCTCTCAGTTGCAGCAGAGGCTCAGATGCTTAGTAATCCTCCTGATCGCCAGTCAAAAGAGGAAGAAACTGCCAACCTTTGGTTGCAGGATTCCCACGTTGAAATAGAGGATGTCCCACCTGTACGCAGTGAAAATCCTCCTGGAAGTGTTCTCCGGGCCTTTACAGAGAGTCTTTCAGATATGACAAGTACCATGGCAGAGAGAGGTGTTTCTACAGAAAGGCTGCCGCCCAGAAGCTGCTCCCAGTCCTTGGAGAAACCTGAAGCTGAGGCAGTCTCCCCCGACTCTCAGAGTGTTTCAGAGAAGGGCCGTGGTTCTGAGCAGCAGCTGGCTCCTGCACACCCACTGCAGTTCTTGAAAAAGCCTGGGAGTGATGGGGTCTCCCCCTTGGAGTTGAAGAGTTCAGAGTGTGCTGCTGAGGGGAGGAGTGACTCTGCGGAAGTGGGTCCTGATCAGTCTTCCCTGTCCTTGGGAAAGCGTAAGCAGATCTTCTCGGAATCAAAAAATTTTTCCGTAATCTCTCTCTCCGAGGGATATCAGGGTCCTTCCCAGGCAATACGGAAGCCTGAAGATGAAGGGGTCACCACAGTTTTGCATAGTCATGTTGAAAAGTACAGAAGTCCTGAGGACTGGAGCGAGACGAAAGAAGATCCGCCTCTCGGACACCCTGCCCAGGCCTTAGAGAAGCCTAGAGACCAACAGGAAGTGTTCCCAGTTCCGAAGGAGGCTGGTGAAGAGCAGGGTTTTCCCATAGACCCTTCTCTGCCTGCTTCATGGTCTGTTGTTCAGCAAGGCATCTCCTCCAGTTCAGTGAGTGAGTGCACAGAACAACATGGCTCTGTGAAGACAGTGCGTCCCAGAAGCCTTTTCCAGCCATGGGTAAACTCTGAATTTGAGCAACAGGTGTCTGCAGATCCAAGCAGCATTGCCTTTGAATGGAACGTTTCTGCAGAACCGCTTCCTCCCAGAATGACCTCTAATCATCGAGCAAAGCCTAAAGTTGAGCAAACGGTCTACTCGTGTCCGGAAATAACAACTCCAGAAGAAGTTTCTGTGGAAGCACTGCCCCCGATATCTCAACACCTGGCTGGACCAAGAGTTGAGAAGGAAGTCTTTGCAGGTGCAGGCATTCCTGCTTGTGAGGGGAGCAATTCTGTGGGTGTGAGGCTGCCCGTATACTCTTTCCAGCCATGGGTGAGCCCTCAAACGGAGCAACAAGTTTCTTTATTTCCAGAGAGCACAACTATACAAAGGGACGTTTTTGCGGGGCCACTGCCTCCTCAGGGCCCTACTCAGCCTCTGATGAGGCCTGAATTTCACCCACAGATGACCCTAGACTCACTGAGCACGACTGCACAATGGAGCCATGCTATGGGGCCGGTGCCTCCCATGCACAGCTTCCGGCCATGGGCCAGCCCTCCATGTGAGAAACAAGGTTGTGCAGGTGCAAACAGTGCTGATGTTGAGGGGGGCATTTCTGAGCCGTTGCCTCCCAGACCTCCTTTCCATCCATGGCTGATCCCTGCATTTGAGCAAGTCTGTGTGCATCCACCACATCCTGGAATGTCTTCTCAGCCCCAGATGTCAGTAGTTCAGCAACCAGTCTTCACGGAGTTAGTAAGTGGTTCTGCCCAGTGGAGCGTTTCTGCAGAAGCCGTGCCTCCCACACACCCTTTCCAGCCATGGGTGTGCCTTCCACTTGGGCAACCAGTCTGCACAGGTCTAGAGAGTCCTGCAGCCGAGGGGAGCATTTCCATGGGCTTCAATCTTCCCAGCCATTCTCAGCCCCTGACGAGCCCAGTATTCCAGGAAGAAGTCGCTTCAAGTTCAGTGAGTACTTCTGCAGAGTGGAGATATCCTGTGGGGCCAATCCCCCCCAGCCAGCCTATCCAGTCTTGGGTGATCCCTACATTTGAGCAACAAGTCTCCCCAGGTCCAGGGAGTGTTGCAATCGAGGAGGGAATTACTAGGCAGCAGTTGTTTCCTGTACATTTTTCTCAGGCCGCTGTAGAACAGACAGTCCAGAATATGCCCCCAAGTTTTGAGAGCTTTACTGTTGAAGAAGGAGGCATTTCTGAGGAGTTACCGGGTCCTAACCATCAGTTCTTAGCGAAATCTACACTTCAGGAAATATCTCCATACCTAGAGAATACTGCTGCTGAAGAAAACATTTCTGAGGAATCACTGCTTTCCGGAGATTCGTCCCAGTCATTTGTGAGGTTTGCAGGACAGGAGTTTTCAGGGAATTCTGCTACGCAGACGGGAATGTACGCGCCTCCTCTGCCTCCAAGTCATACTTCCATATCTTTGTGGCCTCAAGTCCAGTGTCAAGGTTTCTCGGATTGGGAGACTGGTGACCCTGAGAGAGCTGTTTCTTCGAGTCATCCCTTAAAATCCTTGGAGTCTCCTGCAGATCTGTTGTCTTCAGAGAGGGCTGCTATGAGATGGCACCGTTCTCAGGGACGTGCCTTGGGCAAGCTTGAGCACGGGCAAGAAACCTATTCAGCCTTCGACAGCTGTCCTGAAGACTGGACGAGTCCTGGAGAAAAAATGCCATTCGGACACCCTTCCCATGTCCCGTGTGGGTCCGAATGCCAGCTGCCAACAGGCTCAGTGAATGTCTCTAGAGAGTGGAGCAGTCCTGAAGAGCACCTGGCTCCGAGGCATGCTTTCCCAGGTGTGGGCTATGCACAGGATCAGCAACCGTATTACTCAGGTCCCACACGCGTTGCTGCTGGGGAAACTGTTTTTGAGAACAATCCTGGCAGCTGGTCCCCACCAAGAGGCTCAGATTCTGCAAAGATAACCAGTAGATTCAGCTATGGCCCAGAAGGCTTCATGAAGAGTATCCCAACCTCTGCTCCGAAGCCTGAGATGGTTAACACTGCTCCTTCCTGGACAATGAGCATGCATTGTAACGATGCAGTTCTTCGTCGTGATGACGGAAATGATGGTGGCCACTCAAACCTACCTACCCATAAAGCTCATGTTGAAAATCTTTCTGAAGTCCGAGGGGGAAGAATTCCTTCTCCACACAAGCATGAGAACCCAAGTAACTTCACCCTGTTGCCTTTAGCGACCTCAGATGCAGCTGTATCTCAAGTAGGTAGAGAGCTGCCCATGAGAAGTGCTTCCCACGGGTGCCTGAGCATTCCAGAGAGCTACACCACAGTACCCATCTTTGCAGAGAAGCATCAGATAAGGCCCAAATATGACAGCGTGTCCCAGAAGCAGCCATATTACAAGACCCCAGGTGAGAGTTTTGTCTCTCCTGATGGCAAATAGAGAGGAGGCGAGAACTAGAAATCAAAGCCTTGAATTGGCCTTGAAGTCTGGTCTAGCCGTATCTGCTGTGTTACTGCTCTTACGGGGCTAGGTTGCGGATTGGGGTGTTGCACCATTCTCGAATAATCGATTTAGAAATAATTTTGACTCTTCCCTTTCTCAAGGGGGCACTGGCCTAGACACCTCTCCCCGTTTCATAACGGACAGGTGCCGATCTCCCCATTCCCTCTCCTCTCCACACCATATAGAATTGTATGCTTTTCCCAAAATACGTTTACATATGTTACGCCCCTCTGAACCACCGTGTAGACATTTTAAAGCCTATTGATTAAAAGTACCGTGCTCAGATTCTCAGCTTAACAATCTTATTGATCAATACATATACTTCCACAGCTCGCTCACTCACCTGAGATCGAGAGCTAGGTGCTGTTTGGAGCACTGCTCTTTCCCAAAAACTTTGCACCTTAACTCTCGCCCACCCCGTCTTATGTGTGCTTCTAACCTTGTTGTAACCAAACACTTGCACGAGAAACCGTTAAGTGCCACATTCCGTGAACGTTTCCTCCAAGATGGAGGCCCGACACGAATGGCCTGAGCCTCTGTCCTTTTAGAAACGTTCACAGCCAGATTTGAGAGGACAACAGAAGGGAAAGGTCCTGCCAGGGGACAGTGTGCCCACTTTTAAGCACAGCTTCTTAAGTAAGACTCCTGTCTTGCTCTACTGAAGAAAAGGCACAAAGAAAGAAAACCCATCTGTACTTGATGTCCGTTTTCACTCGTCAGTTAGCAAGGATCCCATCTGGGACAGCATTGTAGATCAACCTCAACCAAGCTCAAGACTTTGCCTGTTTTGCATCCCTTCTAATTCTTTTTATTCCGTTCTCAGGAAAGTCTCCTGGTTGGCAGTCAGATCATGGCATCCCAGAGCCAACATGGATAAACACGGCAAAACAGAGACAGAGGATCTTCCAGAGCCATGCTCCTGCCAAAGAGTATAACATCAAGAGCAGCGCGGGAGCCAAGGCCGAAACCAGAGATCCTAGGCATGGGATGAGACCTGAGGCAGCCCAGGAAACATTCCAAAAGGTAGCTAGAGTAACTAATTAAGCTACCATTGGGGACTTGGCCAACATGTAGTAACTTCCAGTTGGGAGCACTAACCAAGGAAGGGAGATTCTTCAGGGGGAAGGAGTTAGATTTGTACTGATTCAAATATGGCCTGCTTTATGCTCTTAAAGGGTTTGGGAAAAGTAATGAGTATCGGGAGATTTTGTAAATCAAATCCTGTCCTAAATATTCCAGAGCAGGAGTCCATTAAGTGTGTTGAGAAATAAGGAGTAAGCATTAAAAAGAAAGCTAACAGTGAAAAATAACAGAGGTAACCACTGGGGAAGAGTTGGTTGTCTATCTCCTCACGGATATTTGATTGCCTATAAACATACACAAATACTTTTGTAAGCGAAAAAAGAAATGCGCAGCAATCCCTCCTTAAACCTTAAAGACCCTCAGTGAAAGCACACACAGTATTATGCCCTATGGCTTAAAGCCTTTTTCATCTTAACTAAGTACTTACTATGCTCTGGGCCTAGAGCTTTTAGGTTTCAGGTGCAACAGCAACTCTAGCATCAATTTCTTTTTCCTTCGCTATTGCCAGGTCGAAGATTCATCATTCTTACCCGATTCTTAGCAACCTCAACATAGAGTGTGTGCTACCTAGCTGTAGGCTAAAAAATGCTATGTGGCGAATTAGACGGATGGCACTGCCTGTGGATCAGGGGTGATGGAGTAGTGCCTTTTCAAAAATAAAATTAAAAATTGACTCAAGAAAATAAGTCAAATTTACATATCAAGATGCGTGTCCAAGGTCCTGTATTTTTAAGCGGCTACTAAATTTGTTGAGGGAGTTCTATGAAGACCTATTTAAATTTTTGGCTTTAAGGATCTTTTGCTCTTCATCATTAATATTTGTGTGGGAGAAGGACTGTGCAGGAATAAATCCACCTTTGTCCCTCGAGCACAGAATCTCATAATTCAGACTAGTTTGTGGCAATGCTAATTGGAAGAGCCTAAACTAAAAACCTGAAAAGGCATAGCTTTCTGATGCAAAAGCATACACCAGCAAGTTTTGCAAAGTAGAAATCCTTTGGGACTCCCTTGAGTGAATTGGTAAGATTGGCTTGTAACCATCACATTCTGCTGGCTTGCTGTCTGGTGCTGGTAAAATGCTTGAGAGCAGGCTGTTAATTCTCCTACTGTGAAGTAGTTTTGAAATATGCAGTGAACATTCAAATTTTGAAAATATGTTACAGCAAAAGGTACATTTCTGTTAATCCCTCTTAGAATGCCGTCCTTCACTTTGAACACCTGTATACTATCGTTCTTGCCACTTTCTGAAGCAGTTCTAGAAATCCTGCCTCTTGTGTGAATGCTGCTGCCTCACACGATCCAATGGAAAGGCAGGCTTGTAAGAACATTACAGTGTGTCCTCGTCTGCCTTATTTGCCAGAACTGGCACCCTGAGACTTCTGGCTTTTGCCTGAAGTCAACAACCAACGCAAGGTAAACATTTGGAATGGATTCAAAACATCAAGTCAGCCGTGACAGTGCAACTAAAGGGGTTTCTTGTTTCCCCCGTTTTATTGATATGTATACGTGCAAAATTTAAAGTTTACAATGGAGTTGAGCCTTTTATGCACATATGTATCTTGTCAAGGTGACAAGGGCTTTCCCACTCTCCTTTCGACCCTCCCCATCCGCTCACCTCCCTCCCTCCCTCCTCCCCTACGCGACCCCCTGTTTCACTTTGTTTTTCCTTTTAAGTTCCAGAGGAGTTGTGCTCTGTTACTCTCATATCAGAGAGACCATTCGATGTTTCCCCTTCTGCTTCTGACTCACTTCACTGAGCATGATGTTCTCAAGTTTCTTCCATTTGCCTGCAAAAGCCTCCACGTTGTTGGACTTTATAGATGCATAGTATTCCATTGTGTATAAATACCACAGTTTGGGTATCCACTGGTCTGTTGATGGGTATTTTGGTGACTTCCATATTTTAGCTGTTGTTAGTTGTGCTACTATGAACATGGGTATACGTGTATCTCTGTTGTTTGTTGTTTTGGCCTCTGTTGGATATATTCCCAGGAGGGGTGTTGCTGGATCGAAGGGGCCATTTCTTTCTAGTCTTTTGAGAGCTCTCCATACTGCTTTCCAAAGGGGTTGTACAAATTTACATTCCCACCAGCAGTGCAGGAGGGTTCCTTTCCCCATTAGCAATAAAGGCATTTCTTAAACAGGACTCCTAGAACGGTTTCAGAAAGTGGCAGAGTGGCATTCTCAAAGAATGATGGGAAAAGCGTGTCCCAGGTGAGGAAATGTATTTTGAGGGTGATCAATCGCCAAGAGTATTTTGTTGTAATAAAACTTCAAAAAAAAATTTAAACGTTCACTGTACTCTTTGATCATGCCTCGTATTCTTTTTATTACTATTTGTGTAATTTGAGAACCTTATCCAGCAGGTCTGAAAGGTGGTAAACTCGGTTCTGCTCGAGTTTAATTAATATAAATTGTCAGCCAAAGGGCTCAGTGCTATTTCTTTTCTAGCGGATCTGCATCTGTATCCACATCCATGTCTGTGTCATCTGTTTCCTCCTTTAAATTACCCTTGAGCTCATAGGACCAGGGCCGGAGCTGGCACCATAAGATACGCTGAAGCCGCGATTTTCTGTTTTTAAGTCAAGTAGTACAAACTTGCGTTCTAATTTTTGTGTTACAGGGAACTGGCCCTACAGAAGAAAACCAACCAAGAAAGGCTTTCGCTTCTAATATCCACAGGCAGACGTCACAGATAAGGCTGTTGGTGAAGCCTCCCAGATCAGGTAAAACAAAAGCACACATACCCTGATCCTCCAGAAAAACAGTTCTGGAAGAATGTTGTGAAACATTGACAGTTCTTAAGCTCACTTGGTACATGTCTCTTATTCCCTAATTCAGCTTTACGATTATCTCATGACTTTTCTGAGAAGACACAGGTAGTAGCTAGCTTCAGGGAAAATGGAATAATCATGAGTAATATATATTCTCTTTGTAAATTTCAGAGCGTCTCCCAATATCTCACCTTGCCATAGAAACCGTAGAGGCACAAAGCTGTATTGCTCTGTGAATGGGTATGCAGAGCAAAGTATGAAGTCACTTTCCATTGCATAGTCAAGTAGCATTTTCTCACCCGCCATATCTTCAGTGAAACTGTTGAAATAATCTACTGTTAAGACCCAACAGGACTGAGTTATTTCTAGCTATTTTAAGGCTTGTTTCAGTCCTCTGGTTTTTTTTTTATTATTATTATTGTTGTTGGTGGTGTTTATTTGTCTTGTTTTTCTGAGAACACGATCTAGCTCTGTAGTCCAGGCTGGCTTTGAACTCCCTGTGAAGCCGAGGCTGGTCTTGAACTCACGGCGTTCCTTTTGCCTTGGCCTCCCCAGGTGTAGGTTTACAGGCAAGTGCTGTCTTCCCTGACTCAACCCTCTACATTCTAAGCAGGAATGTGAGAGGTGGAGAAGTGTTGACGAAAGAAAAAAATACTGCGGTGAGATATAATAGAGTGTAGAAGAGGTGTAGCATCAACAAGAGTTGTGTACCAGAGGGTTTTTTTTCTTTTTTGAGTAGGAGTAGAAGACAGAGGGAATGGATTTATATTAAACTATCTTGTCTTTCCTTTTAATCCCTCTCATGAAGAAGTTAGACTAGGAATTGAGGAAGCCGTTGGTTAGCCATGAATGACAAAGGTTGACATGCGTATGACCCACCGGTGCTATGTATCTGTCAAGTGGTTCTCAACTCTCACTGATCATTACAACCACCTGGTATGCTTTTAAAAAATTGTGGATGTCAGCCGGAAGCATCACACAGTGGTTGCAGCAGTTTCCTAGCAATCAAAAAGCCCTGAGTTCAATTCCCCAGCACTACTAGCTGAGCGTGGTGGTGCATGCCTGTAGTCCCAGAACTAGGAGCAGGCTACATCAGGAGTATTGCCTGAGTTCGAGGCCAGCCTGTGCTACATAGTATATGGATGACTTTGGTTCCCTGTCTAAAAATGCTAATTCAGTTGGTTCAGAGAAGGTGCCTCCAGCATGCATCCAGAATTTAGGACCACTCGTTAGTTGTTGAGCACAGTGAGGGAGGGTAGGACCTGGGGAATAAGGGAGGAAGTCTGGTTGCCAGAGGGCTGGTACAATATTGGTCCACACCGGTGTTTGTTGGGTGGATCTGTTGACTCACAAATCCTGTCATCTCATAAAACATCACGGCCCGCCAAAACAAAAATAAAGATTTGAAATTTTACAAACTGAACAGGGACGATATGTTTCCCTTCTGGGCTCAGTTCAAAACTGTGAGACAATTCCATAGCAACCACCCCAAAACAGGCAGCTACAGCTTTAGGAAATATGTCTTGGGCCTTCCACATCAAGCTCCTGTGGTCATAGCTATGTTGATTTCTCCCCTGACACACCACTCACGGCAGTGCCCATGCACTGTCTTTTAGAAGCCTGCCATGGAAGGGAACGGGACTTAGAATGTTTTAATAGAAGGAGGATCAGAGGAAATCTGGAAGGATGAAAAATTGATTTTGTCCTATAAAGCTGGCCCAATACTTCTGGGGCAGATTAGTGCTCAT
>PVKB01008679.1:0-14087 GCA_004027205.1 Ctenodactylus gundi | reverse complement strand
CAGAAACAGCAAGGACTCCAGCTGCATGGACAAGATACTTCATGCTGATCATGAATGTGCAATTCTATCTCTCTCTTGTGAATGTTTTTGCCATTACCTCATGCCAAGTGCCATAGGCTGCCATTTTGGTAAATAAATTCATTCTGTTCATCACTTACCTGATCCTAAGGACATGCTGATGTTTCTCCTTTCATTACCTTATAGGCTGCAGGGACCTTGACCACCTTGCCATTTTGCAGAATGTCACTCTGGTCCATCATATTAACGTCAGAATGATACTTGGACTTGATCTCTGGGAAAGAGAAAGTGTGCTGTTTGCTTTAGTCAGTCATGCTATAGGACAAGAGATAAACCCTAAGATGTTTCTGAAGATCACATCAGTTCATGAGCAAAACATTTAAGACTAATGGTAGTGTTGGCCGAGGATAAGGAAACTTTAGAATAGTTGATAGAAGACATGATGTGTAGTAGTTACAGCCTCTGGAACATCCTAGGAGCGAGGATTATGGTCTGTTCCATATATTCCAGGATTCTCAGTCTTTTGGGTGAGCTTGTCTTCGATTGCAGCCATCCACATCCAGCACAGCCCTGAGATATCAGCAACATAGTAGAGTAGGGGCTGGAGAGGCTGCAACTGGAGCAAGGAGAAAACATGACAGTCACTACTGGCACCATGTTTTTGGCCCTTGGTTTACCTCATCATTTTCCCACAGCTGCAGCAAACATGTCTATTCACACTGAGAGCTTGAACTTGGAATAATCGCAATTTGATAAACTGAACTTTGAAAAGAATTCAGTAGTATTTACTAATGCCGTATGAAACTGAACATTTCATTAGGTATAGAAAAAGTTGGCAGAGCTGTCAGCCATTCAGGAGTTATTTTTAAATTTCTGTCTTTGGCCAAAGACTATGATTAATGAAACTGACACTGTCATGATGTGGTAAAGTGCATATTGTATGTCAAATGTAGTAGATATACTTTTTTTCAGTTAAAAGAGGTTGTGCTACCTCAGTAACTTGTCCTCCTCCTTATCTTTCATTTTGCAGGAGATTTTTCGCTTACACACACACACACACCACAACACACATGCACACTTGCATGCAGGTACACAAACATTTCATTGTATCTGAAACATTTGTGAAGCGTGGCTCTACAGACATACACATTTAATCTTTGGCATTGCCCTGAAAGCCAGCCTACAAGGGCAATCCAGCATTGAGGGCAAGTCGATGGTGGTCATCCCTTTATCTCCAGCCATTTGAGGAAGATCTCCAGGAGTGATGTTAGTGGGCCAGATTCATAAGGGCCTCTACATTCACGGGGAGAAAAATGACAGCAATGTCCAGAGAAAGCAAGACTGGTCAAAATCGAGAATAAATATGCTTTGCTTCATTCAAATCAATTAAATATTTGTTGGACAAATCCCACTTTATTTGTTTTCACTATTGATGGTTCTTTCAAATTAATCTGTAAAATCAAATTATGTCTAGATTCCTTTTTCCTCTGGGCTTATTGAATATCAAAATATATGCTGAATAACTAGACTAAGGCAGAAGGCGTTATGATTCCAGACATCAAGTTATACTACAAAGCAATGGTTATAAAAACAACATGGTACTGGCACAAAAACAGACAGGTAGACCCGTGGAAGAGAAATGAGGATGCAGTGACAAATTCAAATACTCTCATCTTCCTGATCTTTGATAAAGGAGCCAAAAGCATGCACTAAAAAAGGGATAGCCTCTTCAACAAATGGTGCTGGGAAAATTGAACATCCACATGCAGAATAATGAATCTAGACACACACTTGTCACCATACACCAAAATTAAATCAAAGTGGATCAAAGACTTAGACATTAAAACTGAGACACTGAAGCTTCTCATAGACAAATCAGGCAAATATCTAAAAGACATAGGTGTAGGCAAGGACTTTCTTAACAAGATACCAAAAGCAAAAGAAATAGCCCCCATTATTAACAAATGGGATTATGTGAAATTAAAATGTTTGTGTATGGCAAATCAACAGTGTAAAAAGAGAACCAACAGAATGGGAAAAAATATTCACCACCAATAGCTCAGATAGGAGGCTCATAACCAGAACATACAGGGAACTGAAGAAAAGGAAGCCCCTCAAAATCAAAGACCGTATTGAAAAATGGGCAAAGGAAATGAGTAGGCGTTCTCAGATGAAGAAGTTCAAATGGCCAATAAATACATGAGAAGATGTTCAACATCCTTATCCATTAGAGAAATGCAAATCAAAACATCACTAAGATACCATCTGACTCCAGAGAGAATGACGTATATGAAGAACACAAACAGCAGTCAGTGCTGGCAAAGCTGTGGGAAAAAGGAATCCTCTTGCTGGTGGGAATATAAATTGGTACAACCACTATGAAACACAATATGGAAGTTTCTCAAAAGACTGGAAATAAGTATCTCCTTCAATCCAGCAATGCCTCTTCTGGGAATTTCCCCAAAAGAATTAAAAACAACACATAACAGAGATACATGTATACCCATGTTCATAGCAGCACAACTAACAATAGCTAAAATGTGGAAGACACCAAAATACCCATCAACAGACCAATGGATACATAAATTATGGTATGTGTACACAATGGAATACTACTCATCTATAAAGACAGGTAGATTGGAGGTCTTTGTAGGTAAATGGAGGCAACTTGAGACTATCATGCTTAGTGAAGTGAGTCAGAAGGAGAAAGATAAATAATGAATGGTTTCTCTAATATGAGAAACTAAGATCTCAATTATTTCATAGAACTAATTGAGGGGGTGGGAGAGTTGAAAAAGGAGAGGGGAAGGATTTGTAATTTTGCCATGATAGGTATATACACAAATACTCAAGAGCAATATAAACATTATATATTGCATTTATACATATCAATAAAAGGGAAAATGAATATCAAAATATATTCCATCGTGTGTATGTGTATATATATATATATATATATATATATATATATATCCCACTACACAAGCTTTGTTGACCTTCCTTTGTTATCATCTACCGAATAGTTCTTATTCCCCTTTCGACACCAATTCCTTTACTTCCTGGTGGGAACAGTTCTTTCTCCATTTTGACCATGTGATGCTAGCACAGTTCTCTGTTTCAACCACAGGGACAGAATGTGGATAACACTCATGTGTCATATACTGTCCAAGTAATTGTTCCAAGAGGCTGTGAAAGCTACACCCACTAGAATTTTCTCCAGCATTCTGAAACGAACTGGGTAGAGAGGGAGAGCTCTATCTAGTCATGGTGCCTGAAATCATCACTTTCCACTACATGGAAAAAGCTTGTGTGACAGAGTGAAGCCAAATTGCCGAGATCTGCACTACCTGTGATAAGGGTTTGAAGGCCCACTGCCCCGTCTTCTGCCCCCACCCCCACTGGCTTCCGGGTTTTGGTCATGCATCTTTTCTCTCTGTGAGCTTTTCTAATATTTTTCGTATTACTCCTCTTTCATGCTCTAATTAAGCCAAGTTGAGTTTCTTTGTCTACCACCAAGAGCTCTGATTAATGTACTACTGCACCTACATTTTTGTGGTTTCATTAAATAATTGTAACATCAACTGCTTAATTAGGTAAAGCATTCAATTGCTTTTCCTTTATGATATCTCAGTAACTAATTTTTAAGAAATAAATGGAACATTACTGGGATTGTTTTTGCCTGTTGTTCCTTTCCTTTGTTCCAGAAAATGGGGGGTAGTGCTCCCTTGCTCAAGTCCTGTGACACGTGTAACCCCTAAAATGTAATGTCAATGAAGTTTTTGATACCAAGGTTGAAGTACTCCCACTATTCTTGGGAATGCCTAACAAATTCCTAGTATTATCATGATTTTTTTTTTTATCTCAATGGGGACAGAGAAAGAGAGAGAGATCTGAGACCTCAGCATCTAGTTTTTGTCTATAGCCTAGCAGGACTGACAATTCTTAGAACAATTTTTTTTTTTTTTTGGTACAATTCTAAAGTCTTGCTTTCAGGTTGATTTTAGAGGTTTTGTTTTAAGTGTCAGTGGGCAATTCTCCCTGTATTTCATCCTTTTAGAGTCATTACAATGATAAGCTACACAGTTTAATTGTAAATCTGTCCAAAATTTAGATTTAAGAGAAGATTTCTGACTGGTGCAGCATGGGTCAAATGGCCACCTTTCCTTAGAAGATGCACAGACGGCCTATGCTAGTCTCCCAAAAAGCATCCACTAGAAAGTGAAAATTGTCGCAGGAAAATCAGAGACCATTGGTAAGAGGAACAAACGCTGAGCGGCAGAATAACCCTGATACTCACTACACAAAGCTTCCTGTGTCTTCCCCCAAAACTACATTCACCTGCCACATGCGAGTAGGTGAAAGGATTTCTTGTGAACATCTCACTTTCATTTTTCACCTTAGTTAACCTTAAGCAGAATTCCTGGAGTCTTTTTCTCTTAATTTTTTTAAACATCAAAAACACATTGCTTCAAATTTTCAAAAGGAAGCTTTCTTTTAAAACATTACCATATTGAGGCTATCTTTTCCAACATGGAAGGCATACGCTGCATACTGTTCAATGAAAACAAACAAGATGCAAAATAGTATGAAAGCACATATTGATGAAATAGTTTAAAATACCTTATATGTATCCAGAATAAATGTTCATAGCAACTCGCCAAACTTACTAGCAATATGGTCGGGAGAACAATGAGCGCTGAGTATGTCTTCATCCTGGGCTGTACAACCTGCCTTGTACTAGCACATGTGGTCAAAAGAACTTTGCAGATACAAGTAAACCAAGAATCTTGAAGGGAATGATTAACTTAAATTATCTAGGTTTTATGGTTTGGATCTAAAATGTGCCCCAAAGGCCAGGTGATGAGCATCTAGGATATGATCGGATTACCAGGGTATCAGTGTCAACAATGGACTCCCCCTAGATGAGCTCACAGCTGGTAGGCTGTCAGGACCTGAGGCCCAGCTGAAGGTAGCAGATCTTAGGGACTATATGTTCCCTGCCTTGCTGATTTCAAAGGCTCTCTTCTTCCCAAATGATGTGAGGTAAACACCTTTCTCAGGCCATACTCTCCTGTCCTGATGCGCTGCCCTACCACAGGGCTAAAGCAGCGGGACCCACCAGCTCTAGACTGAAATCTCTGAGACTCAGCTAAAGTAAATCTTTAAAGTTGGTTTACATCATGATGATGACTGACACACCACGTGGGCCCTATGAAATCCCAAGGTCCCTGCAAGAGAAAGAGGGAGGCAGAAGCAGGTGTATCAGAGTGATATAGAATTAGAAAGACATGACGATGGAGGTGTCCCACAAAGGAACAGGAGCCTCAGAAGGAACAGGCAACGAGCCCCAGAAAGGTGCCCTCAAGGTTAGCACCTGGATGCTAGGTCAGCAAGACCTACTGCAGATCTCTGACTTGTAGGAATGTAAGAAAACAAATTTAGGGATGTGTTTAAGCTACCAGCTCAGGGGCAATTTGTTACAGCAGCAATGGAAAATTGATACAAATTTACCCTTGGAAAGTAGGTTTTGGAGTAGGAAGTAGGAAAAGAGGCTGGGGTCATTAATATACCCAAACTGGAAATTTTTACAAGAATCTATTTACCTGTAACTTAAATACTAACATAGACGGACAGACGGACAGACAGACAGACAGACAGATAGATAGATTAGATAGATAGTGTCATACAAATAAATTGTTTAAAAATTCATTTTAAACCACTTCTTTAAATTCACTGAATTATATGTTCCTTAATGAGAGAGGATTTACTTTTTAATATTCATAGATTTTTTGAAACCATACATGTAAAAGAAATTTGTATCCATTAAGCAATGTGTGGAACTACATGAATGTGTGCATACCCACATATTTGCTGAACCAGGAGGTGTCTTTTTTTACCTCTCATGTAACTTGAAGACCAAAAATCCAGGGGAAGGAAATTCAGAGCTAGCTAAAAACTAGCTAGAAAGTTTTCTCAGCTCATTCCTCTGTTCTATCATCTGCACACATGGCTTCTATTGTCAAAGTTGCCTCATGGCCAAAACATGGCCACAGGAGAGCCATCCATGGAATCTCCGTTCTGGGCAAGAAGAAAGAATGTGTCAAAAAGAATGTATTTTCAACGAGTATTCTTTTTTTTTTTTTTTTTTTTTTTTGAGACAGGAGTTACTATGTTGCCCAAGCTGGCCTTGAATGTATGGTCCTCTTTTATCAGTCTCCCAAGAAGCTTGAAGTCATCCCGTGTTAGGGTGTATTTTGAATTTGCATTGGAAGCTATCCAACACAACCACATAGCTACCTGTGTCCATAAGAAAGGCTAGGAAATTAAGATTTTTTCCAGAGGATATCCCCAACAAAATCAGTCAGAAAGAGATGGCAAAATAGATTTTAGGGGAGCAACTCACAGCTCAGTGACAGGCTTCAGTGACAACCAAATTAGAAACAGAACCCTGCGCAACCATGTCTTTAATGATGAACATTGTACCAAAATGAACAGCCCTGAACTGTTCAGGGCAATGCACACACACACACACACACACACACACACACACACACACACACACACCATGAACACTTTAAAACTGTTCAAAACTAGCCCGTTGGAAGACAGAGAAATCGGCCATTAAGGTTCAAAACTACCTGTTCCATTACAAATTGGTTTATAGGACATTATTTCAGTAAATTTAGTTTTTTTAAGGTCCTAGTTTAAGATGAACTTTACAAGAAATATAAACTATCTCATCTTTGAAATTGTCTGCATGATTTATGCATTTGAGGTTTTTTTCTGATTAGATGTTTCATAGACTCTCAAAAGAGCTGGTGACGCAGAAAGGTTAATAATCACAGATTTAAGTGAAACGCCTATTTGGAAGCTGCGGAACAACACAGCTAACTGAGCTCAGAGATGAAGCGGGGGTTTGGTGTCACAAATATTCTCAGGCCAATAGAAATGAGAGGTTATGAGACACTGCCTAATGGAGATGAGAGCTAGAGGACACAGCTGGACTCCAGCGACTGGTCAAAGACGAGCACTAAATAGCAAAGGGCAGAGGATTTGGCCTTCCAAAGAGTAGGAACGGGCTCAGGAGGCCCCCACAGACTGAGCCTTGGAGTCCACGCCATCCTAAGGAGGGCAGTGTTTCATTCGGAGTCCAAAAAATAACAAAAGAACAACATAGACCATGTGCTTTGACTTATCTACACACAGAGATATTTGGCATATAGTTCTGAAACTGTTTATCAGGCTCCTAAAGCTAGTGATTCCCAAACAGAAGCTATGTGTACTGTGATACACTCTGGACCTGTCAAAGAACACAGGTCTAAAAGGAGTCAGAGGGACTTGGAAAACAGGACACAGTAAATCTGATTATTAAGTCAAAAGGGTCCCAGAAGAAAAAAAAAAAAGTGTGGTACAGTTGCAACATACTAGTAATCTGGCTCTGAAGATGGCTGGTATTTTGTTTGCCAGGGAGAAAGGAGCATTTCAGAGCTCCCTCAGGAAGCATCCAGCCCCTCCTCCTGCCCTTTGTCCCTTTTGTAGAGGGATGAACCTTTTGTCTAGTTTTAAAATCTCTCTGGACCCCAGTGGCATATGCCTGTAATTTCAGCATTCTGGAAAAAATATTAAAACATTTAAAATTTTTATCTTATGAGTAAGAGAAATATATACTACAAATATTTGGTATCTGGGTTGACAGAGGCATTACCACTAGGTCTAGATGGCACAGGATTGGTCCTTACTATAGGGAACATTTCTCTGGTGAGCAAGGGCTGATCAGCTCGGAGAGGCTGCTGCTGTCAGCTTTCCTCTTCCTGATTTCCCAGTGTATTGCAACTATGGCCACTTATTTATGCCAGAACAAATGGGTTTGTGAGGCTGGGCACATAGCTCAGTGATTAATCTTGCCTAATAAACGTGAAGCTCAGGATTCAGTCCTGCAGTACCACATACCAGCTGGGCATGGTGGCACATTCCTCTAATCCCAGGATTCAGGAAGCTGAAGGAGAAGGATTGTTGTGAGTTCAGAACCAACCTGCACTGCAGAGCAAGACCCTGTCTCAAAACATAAATAAATAAGTGGATGGGTTTGTAGATCAAAATATCTAATTTGTGTAAGTGAACCCTCACAAAATATAAAAATGGTTTTAAAAGATTACAGAAACTAAGAAAAATCCTTCTTATACAAGATCTCATTAAGACAACCAAACCAAAGCAGAAAAGAGCACAGCCAATTCTGGTCTGTTCATCTAGACCAGTTTTCCTTCGGCTACATTACAAAACAAGGACAGAAGTTGCTTTCATCAAAGAGAAAACAGTCAGATTACCAGGAATATGGAGGCATACCCACTCCCGTCCACACAGACCTCACTGAGCCGTGCCCGTCGAGTTTTATCAAGTCTTCTTTCAACATGGATGCCCACTGAAACCAGCAGCAAGGTGGAATAAACTGAAAAACAGACATTTGAACTGCTGTTATCACAAACGTGGCCCTATAATTTTCAAAGACAGTAAAGCACAGTCAGCCACAATGCATTGGTTAGGGTAACTTTTAAAAAATGTATGCTACACATAAAAATTCGTAAACACGCTCATTATTATTTATTTCCAGTTTAGCTCATCTTTTCAATAGATCCATTTCATGTATTTTAGTACATATATGATATGTCTCTGCAGTCTTCCCATATAGAACAACAACAAACACACATTATTCAGAATTGAGACTCACAATATTATTACTATTGGCCTGTGGAAAAAAATTAAAAACTCCTGTTAAAGCTGATGGCTGGTGGCAATGATATGCCCATTACCTAATCTTTGTCTGTTTGGTGGCTCTCCTGGACACTACAATAGCTTTTCATAGCTGCGATGAAAATATCTGATATGTACAACTTGAAAGGAGGAAAGATTTGTTTTGGCTCACAGTTTTAGTCCATGTTTTCTTAGCTTTGTTGTTTTGTGGCTGGTGGCAAGGCAATATGGAAGAAGCACATGGTAGACCAAAACTTCTCACCTTAAGCATCCAGGAAGAAGAAAGAAAGAAAGAGGCTGGGGTCCCAGTATCCTCATTCAAGAACACACACACTCATGACCTTTCTCTTATTAGGACCCACCTAGAGGTTCCACCACCTCCCAACCGTACCACATCCTGGGGACAAAGCTTCCAACACATAGGACATCAGGGGAAATTCAAGACGCAAACCACAACAATTTAATGCCTCAATCGGTTAAGATGTTCTCTCCTCATCTCATGCTCTTACAACAGTATAACTTGAAGGCAACTATATTATTACTTTTACTAATTACATCTAGGAGATGCAAAAAAAGTTCATTTAGAAGTTAAGGGAAAATGCGTTCACTGTTAGAAGTTCCATTATCACCACAGTGGGAATTTCATTATTTGGCAAATCATCTCGTAAACCTCAGCCCTGTGTCTTCCCTAGGAAGTAGTCTTTGAATAAGAGACAATTCTTCTTCTCGCCCTCTGATTTTACAGATCACTGGTCACTCGTTTCTGTGAAGAAGCTATTATTTGGGACTTGGAAATGCCTAACCAATTCTCATTGTTTTCCTATTAAAATCGTTGAGTCAGGCATAATGCTTCATCTTGCTCTGAGTTTGATTCTTACCCATACAACAGATAAATTACAGTGAGTATTTTAAAAAATAAAGTATAAGATATATGTATATACCAGTAAAAGACACATCACCACCAGTTCCCCTTGAACACTCCTGCTAACTCTGAACACGTTTATCCTGCATTCTTGCCACTGTCTGAAGCAGCTCTGGAAGTCTTCTGACAGTGTCTTTAAGAGACCTGGTCAAAACTACAGCAAATACGCCTGCTGAGCAGCATCCATGGGAAGGCAGTCTGTGAAGACATCGCAGCGTGTCCTCATCCGGCGTACTCACCGGGTCTGATGCCATGTGACATCCATCTCTTCCTCAGAGACAAATGACTGGGAAAGGTAAGAGGTTTGCATAGATTCCGAACCCATGAGCGGCCTGGGTGGCACAACTAAAGGCGTTCACTCAGATGTTCTTATGAGCCAAGTATAATGTGACACTTAAATTTTTGTATACCCTTATAATAATTTAAGGTTTAAACTATAATATGTAATATAAATTGATATGGTATAAATCATTGTAAGGCAGATAAATGTGATGGAGATGGGTTGTTTTAAGCCCACATTACTTGTAATAGTCCTAAGTGGATTGATCATTTACACGCTATGTGGTAAGTTCTAGTGAGCCCCGTAAGAGCAGGAGCCAGGTGGAATCTGTCGTACCTGTTACCCTGAGGTTGTCTTATTTGACTTTAGCCATGCATCTTATCCAAACTCTCTCTCTCTCTCTTTCTCAAAATTATTTTAATATAATCTCTCCACTTGATTCCTCAGTAATCTCCCAATTTATAATCCCATAGCTTCTAAAAATTAAATATTTTATTTGATTTTACGCGCACGCCCATGGCCTGACACTGTGGAGCTCCTCTATGACCTCCAGACTCACAAAGTAGCTTGGTTAATGCGCAACACCCAGGAGAACAAGATGGCGGTGTCTGCTCTCCTGGTGGCCTGTTGTATTGTACAGGGCCAGGTGGCACAGGTAAGTTCCCTGGAGAACTTGAGCCCCTGTTCAGATGGAAATAATATAGCAGTAGGGCTTGTTTCAGAGTCATGCAGAAAAATAAAACTGCTAAATCAGAAAGGACTTTGTATAATGGTTTTGATCTGAGGTTGCTCTTCAGCAAGGCCTGACCATCAACCAGGATTACTGAGTCAGGAGAATAAACGATTCTTAAAGGGCCCATTCCACCCCTCTATGTAAGCTAATTCTGTTTCCCAGTGTTTGAATTTTGGAAGATGGTAAATTGAAGGGTACGAAATGAAAATCACCAATGCGTCTGCACTCATAAAGCCACGAAGTTTTTTCTGTCTTGCTCAGTAGGTGTCAACACACTAGAAGTTTTCCATAATAATAAATAAAACTTTTTAATAATAAAAAAGAACATGTTCTTGTGTAAAATTTGAAAAAGTTTTGAAATCATGGGGAAATTTTTAAATTGTCCTTAATTCTATTTGCCTATTCTAGCAACAAATCTATAAAAGTACACACTTTGCTATGAGCAGAGTGTATTTCAAGCCCCACTATCAGAATTGTCAGGCTCTAGCAGATTACTTCCCAGCATTTTTTCCATACACTTTTTGTAATCACTTTAAAATGAGACTTTTTTTTAGTCTTAGAATCTCCATTTCATTTTATTCATAAGCCTTCTCCTAAATTCTCAATACTG
Source organism: Ctenodactylus gundi (assembly GCA_004027205.1). Classification (NCBI taxonomy): domain Eukaryota; kingdom Metazoa; phylum Chordata; class Mammalia; order Rodentia; family Ctenodactylidae; genus Ctenodactylus; species Ctenodactylus gundi. The sequence continues at coordinate 2,776 of PVKB01008679.1, read as the reverse complement.
TTTTAAGTTGTGATTTTTTAAATAGCTGTGTAACATCATACCACATGAATTTACATTCTTGTATTAGATCGTTCTGCTTGAGAACATATGAGATTATCAATTTTTTATTTTATAAACAATGCTGTATGCAATATCCTTTGACCACTGCTTAATAATCTATGGAAAATTCCTTAGAATTTAGATTGCTAGATCAAAAACTTTGAACATTTTTCAGAGCATTTTTAAGGCTGTAGATACATAGTTCTCAACTGCTTTTTTAAAAGATGGTAACAGTTTTAATTCCAGCAGTACTGAGAGTATCTGTCACATAACACAGTTCTATCCCCCAAAATAATGAGAATTCCCAGGCAGAAGCAGCAAGATCACAAGTTCAAGACCAGCCTGGATTACTTAGTGATCCTCATTTGAAAAAAAAATATATTTTTAATTAGCATTAAAATGATTGGGTCGAAATTATTTTTTAAGCTGTCATTTTTCAATTGACAGAGTGAAAAACAAAAATAATTTTATCTTCATTAAGATTATGCATGCTAATATATTTATATTATATTTACATTACAGTCTTAATATTTATTAGCAAAGACTTTCTTGGTGGCTTTGTGGACTTGAGACCCCTTGCTGGGCCAAAGGAGGTGGTCAAGAGACAGAGCTGGGAGCTGAGAGCTGAGATTGCTCCCCCAGTTCTGCCGTTAATGAGGTCTGACCTGGGCAATTTTTTTTTTTTTTTTTTCCTTTTCTTTCTTTTTTTGAGACAGGGTTTCATTTTGTAGCCCAGGCTGGTCCTGAGCTCACTGGCATAGTCCAGGCTAGACTTGGACTCAGGACAATCAGACTGCCTCAGCCTCTCAAATGCTAGAATTACGGGTCTGCACCACCACACCCAGCTTTTTGTGGTGCTGGGGAATCAAGCTGAGGGCCTTGCAAGGCAAGCGCTTTAGTTGCTGTGCTATTCCTCCAGCCCCTGATCTGGGGCAAGTTTTTGGGCATCTCTGGGCTTTCGGTTTCCTTCTCAGTAAATACAAGGGACTTCATTAAAGTCCCTTCCAGTCCTCTTATAGGGATTTTATAGATCCATATTTCAAATCTTCCTTCAGCATCCTGATTTGTGAATGGCTTGGGAGAGGCAGAGTTAGTGGGTTAACATCCACCTGTGAGCCTGTCTCCCAGGTTCCACCCTAGGGCTCTGCCACCTACCAGCTCTGAGCAAATCATTTCCTCACTTGCAAATGCAAATATTGTTTCACAGGTTTGCCATAGAACTATATAAAGTAACAATAATAAGCGTTTAGATTATAATAGGCCATGAATATGTGCAAACACATAGACAACACACACAGATCCCGAGAAGCTGCGTCTTTCTTGCTCCATTGCACGCCCTCCTCAACGCTGAGCTTCGGCCTCGGTGCTCCAAAGAAAGCGAGGTCGCCGAGAGCCAGCGAGCAGACCACGAAGCCAGACCTCAGCACTGAAGCTTCTGAGACCAGAGCCCCACGAAAAATACGCAGTATTCTAAGGTAACTTGGGGTACACTTTATTTTCTTCATATGTGCAGACGTGATAGCTTAATTTACACATGAGGTGTGCAAGCACACATGTGCATGCACTCACACACATTCTTTTCATGGATGTATGGGAATGCAGGCAGAAAAGCTGATTAGAAAAACACCAATCACTTCTAATTTCTTTCATTTTTAAAACGTTTTGGTCATTTAAAACTTGTAAACTCAACGGGCTCTATGTTTTTAAAACTAGTCTCATATATGGTCTATTTATTTGATTTGCATAAACAACCTCAGTTTGTTAGCAAATTGTACTTTACACTTTCAGGTTAAGTATAGCACTGATCAGAGTATGGAGAGTATGTAATATGGAGCAGACACAATCTTACAAAGTGAGACGAGGCCTATGAACATGTAATTACCCAAAACTGTTTATAAAAATGGTTCTGTGATTAGAGGGTTGATATGGGGTCAGTTGGTGATGGGTTCTTTCTTACTTCCCGAGCTAACTTGGCGCTTTTCTCCCTCTACCTGGAGACTGGAATTGCATAACACAGGAGCAATTATTCTGTTTATATGTTACGTGGACATAGCAAATGGTCACTAATATAAAAAGCTACTTAAAAACTCACTGGAGTCCCACTTCACAAAAGAGACCAAGTTTTCTTCTCTGCAAAAGGAAAATGGTGGGGCTGGGGAAACGGCTCAGTGGTTAAAGTGCTTGCCTAGCAAGCGCTATGGCAAACGCTAAGTACCCGAGTTTGACTCCTCAGCACCACATAAGCCTGGTGTGGTGGTGCATGCCTGTAATCCCAGCACTGGGAAGGCTGAGGCAGGAAGATTGTCCTGAGTCCAAGGAAAGCCTGGCCTCCATTGTGAGTTCAGGACCACCCTGGGCTACAAAGTGAGACCCTGACTCAAAAAAAAAAAAAAAAAAAAAAAAAAAATTGGTTGCTGAGAAAATGTTTCTGGTCTAAGTTCAATTTATTTGAAGAAAATAGACTCAGAGTTATTTTAAAATGTATGGATGTTCTAAGGGAAGAAATGCTGATTCTGCCTGGTGCCCACCCATGGACAATGGAACAGAGTGGAAACAGACTTGTCTTCTGAGCTCCCCTTCTGTTTCTCTTATTCCTGTTCACCCTCAACATACCCCACTCCCAGCAACTATATATGTTATTCACCATTTCTAAGCACTTTACATATATTATTTGATTCTCATAATAATCCTCTGAGGTGAGTCCTAGGAGGATCATCTCCGTTGTACAGATATAAAA
>PVKB01008678.1:0-14085 GCA_004027205.1 Ctenodactylus gundi | reverse complement strand
CCTCTTCCCTCTCGCGCTCGCTCTCGCGCCCTCTCCCTCCCACTTGCCTTCCTGCGTCCCCTAGCACGTGACGCAAGAAGGGACGCGCACGCCAGCGCGCGCGCGCCGCTAGGCCACGAAACACCGCGCTCCGGCTCCGCGCATCCGCCCCGCCCCCTCCGCCGCAGCCCCGCCCCCGTCGCGAAGCGCCTACATGGCCGCCGCTTCCTCTTACAGGCGTACTTCCGCGTCTCGGCACTCGCAGCTCCCAGGTGCCATTGCCTGAGTCACGTGTAGGGGGAAGCGGGAAGGCGTCGTTCTCCTTTGCTAGCCCTCCCATCCGCCATGTTTTCTGGCCCGGTCTGGCTTGGTCTTCCCCCGTGAGGAAATGGCCGGGGAGCTCCAGGGACCACAAGCGCCGTTACTTCGGCAGAGCCTGGGCTAACGAGGCATAACCGGGTAGTTCTGCGCGGGGAGGGAGGCCATGGCGTCCAGCAGTAACTGGCTGTCCGGAGTGAATGTCGTGCTGGTGATGGCCTACGGGAGCCTGGTGAGGAGATGCCCCAACCCCATTCCTGCTGTCGCTTCTGACCCAGGCGAGACCCTCCTCTTGAGCTGTTCCCTGTGTCATTCTCCACCCACTCACCTGCGCTTTTTCTGGGCTTTTGACTCCGATCCCAGGAGCACCTGGGAGCAAAATCACAGACCCAGCCCGGCCCGCCCCGTTGAGAGCCCTCCCTCTTATCTTCAGGGCACGGACCCCACGCCTTCCTGCTACCGGCTTCCCTAGGTCCGCCCCAGGTTTTACCCACAGCACCCATTGGTTAGAACCCGAATCTGAAAATTTTGTATGAAGGTGTACTTTTAAAAAACTTTTTTAAAAATTAATTGTTCTTTTTTTTTGGACAGGTGTTTGTACTGCTATTTATTTTTGTGAAGAGACAAATCATGCGGTTTGCAATGAAATCTAGAAGGGGACCTCATGTCCCTGTGGGACACAATGCCCCCAAGGTAGGTCTTAGGGCATGAGATAATCCGAGTTCTCTGGATCTTTGGTGTACCAAAATGAGATTTCCTTTGCCTTGTAGAGATGACTTTAACTCACTTTCCTGTGTCTAGTTGTCCTCGAACTTTTCTTAGTAAATTGAGCAATAACTGTCAGGTTTGGGACTTGGCTTACCTGCTCACTGCTTGTCAAAGAACCTGGTTTTGCATTTGCCAACTCTGCTGTAAAATATTCTCAAATTATCCTAGGTCTTAGGGGTATTTTTGTTTTTTGATTGCTTTGCATTAGGAGGAAGTTAGGGGTGTTTTTACAGCTATCCCCAAAGGAATGAGAAGGATTGACTTTGAAAAACTTCAGACTCACTTAAGAGCTCCATTAATCTTCCAGTTCTACCATTCATGTTATAAACAAGCATAACAAAAGGAGACAATGTTAGAAACATAGAAAGGGAATAAGCTAGTGTCTTACCTTTGTCTGTATTCTCTTCTTAGGAGATTGCCTTCCTTTTCCTGACATTAATGTCTATAGGTGCAATTTTATCTCAAACCCCTTTCCTGCATTCTATATTTACATATCCTGCTACCTGACTTTTCCCACTTATTTAAGCTTTCTAATTGACATTTCAAACCTCACATAATTAAATTAGAACTCACTCTCAGGCTGGAGGAGTGGCTCAGTGGTTGAAGCTCTTGCCTACCAACCACGTAGGCAAGCGCTAAATACCCAAGTTGGATTCCCCAGCACCACATAAGCTGAGCGTGGTGGTGCACACCTGTAATCCCAGCACTGCAGGAAGACTGCTGGAAGTCCAAGGCCAGCCTAGCTCCATAGTGAGTTCAGGACCAGGCTGGGAGAGCGAGACCCTGTCTCAAAACAAAAAAACTCATCCATCTGTACACTTAAATGCACTATGTTGTATGTATTCAACGTTAATGAAACTTACTTAAATTTTTGAAAAAATAGAACTAGAGGGAACTGGAGGAATAGTATACCTGTCAAAACACTTGTCTTCCAAGCTCAGAGACCTGAGTTCAATTCCCCAGGACCATATAAGCCCAGCGTGGTGGTGCACACCTGTAATCCCAGCCCTAAGGCTGGCTAAGGCAGGAGTATTGTTGACTCCAAGGCTAGCATAGGTTCCATAATGAGTTCAGGAGCAGCCTGGTCTACAGAGCGAGACCCTGTCTCAAAAACAAAAAGTCGTTAGCGATCTTTCATTTCATAATGCTATATACAGGTACTCATCTGAATCTATTTAAAATGTACATATGTCTCTAGTCCATGTGTGAAATCATAGTGGAAGTTTGCAAAAAGTAAAAATAAGACAGGTATAGCAGCACCTCTACCTGTAGTCCCCAAACTCTGGGAGGCTGCAGAAGGAAAATAAAAATTTGAGCTCAGCCTGAGCAACTTAGCAAGTCTCTCTCTTGAAATTTTTAAAAAATTAAAAGATGGAGAAGCCTGAGGAATAGCTCACTGTGGAGGTGTTGGATTCAATACCCTCATCCCCTCAACACCCTTTTCATTGAGACCCTTTTATTAGAGATGTACACTTTGGAGGGGTTAGTAGAGATCCCAAATCTAGTAGTTGCTACATTTTTCCATCTTGATGATTTCTTTGGCCCTGTAAGCACTTCCTCAGCTTCATCTTAGTTGTTGACGTGCTCTGCCTCGTGTTGAAGGGAGCTGGCTAAAAGGGTACAGAAGTGCTATTATCCCGCAGTGAGATAACCTGCAGAAATCATTAGGAACAACTTCTATGATGCTGTGGAATTAGCAGTTTCTGGGCTATTAGAACTGCCTTTTTGTTTTGTTTTATTTTCCAGATGAAAGGGAAGCTGCATATAGGGGAAATGATTCTTTGTTTTTTGCATGTACAGGACTTGAAAGAGGAGATTGATATTCGACTATCCAGGGTTCAGGATATCAAGTACGAACCCCAGCTCCTTGCAGATGATGATGCAAGACTGCTACAGCTGGAAACCCAAGGGAACCAAAGTGAGTGGCAAGCTTTTGGACAGGTCTTCAAGTTGGCTGTTCCTTTGCTTTCAGAGTTGTCAACAGCTGTAGACAGATCCTCAGTTAATGGATATACGCTAGATACAGGGAGACACTTTATTAAGGGAGGAACTTGGGAGATCTTTGGAGGTTAGTATCTGAGACTAGTCTTTTTCTCAACAGGTTGCTACAACTATCTGTATAGAATGAAAGCTCTGGATGCCATCCATGCCTCTGGTAAGGGCTAGCTGATAGTGTCCGTTCTCAGACCCTGAAAAAAATTACCTAGAGAATAGTAGTGAACCCACTTAATCTATTAGGATATTCCCATACTTCTGGCCAGTAGGGATTTCTGGAGTTTTTACAACTGGTGGGTTACTAAGAATGCGACAGATTATTTCTTGGTTCCTGAGTCTTAGGGGTTTTGTTTCTAGTTTTTAAGGTTCGTCTCTTGAGACCTTCAGTTAGATAATGCACAAAGTACTATATAATTTGCTTTTTCACTAAATTCAAGACAAGTGGTTCTTGAATTTTTTTTCTTATTTTGTGACCACTTGTCATACATACTTCTTTCAAAACATAGTTTCTATCTTAAAGCTAGGGTGGGTCATTGAGACAATAAAAAGGGTGTTGATAGTATTATTAGTACAGCTTAGTAGTTGTGTTGTCACTAGCCAAATGACCACTAAGGCATAACCTTTTGTTTTGTGTGGTGTGTGTGTGTGTGTGTGTGTGTGTGTGTGTGTGTGTGTGTGTGTGTGTTTATTTTTGAGACAGGATCTCACTCTATAGCCCAGGGTAGTCCTGAACTCAGCATGTAGCCCAGGCTGGCCTTGAACACACAGCGATCCTCCTGCCTCAGCTTCCCAAGTGCTGAGATTACAGGCATGCGACACCACACCCAGCTTAGACACAACCATTTATCTTTGGTCCTTATAATAGAGAATTTACCTTCTGACTTACTTCACTCATTTAACTAAAACTATATATAAGTTAGGAAATTAACTAGAAAGACTAAAACCTAGGAAAAGTGGTATCCTTATACTACTATCTCCTCAGAGATCCCATTTCATGCTGAAGGCCGACACCCTCGTTCCTTAATGGGCAAGAATTTCCGCTCCTACTTGCTAGATCTGCGAAACACAAGTACTCCTTTCAAGGGTGTACGCAAAGCCCTCATCGATACCCTGCTGGATGGTTACGAGGCAGCTCGCTATGGGACAGGGGTAAGCCAGTTGCTAATCTACTTCTTCAAGGACCTAAAGAGATTGCCAAATATCCCAATAAAGGGACTGGTTGGATTCAGGGAAGAGGCATCATGATGACTGTGATTCATTCAAGGAATAGGAAGCTGAGTTAGTGAAATGATTTAGATGCAGAAGCTTAAATATGCTAAGTACTGTATAGTCTCTCTGACTTGGGAAACCCAGAACACAGACATTCTATAGAACCACATGATGTGATAGCCGGAGTTGGGGGAAGGGATGCGGAGGGTTGGGAGGGGCAAAAATGGGAAGGGATTGTAAAGTTGATATGATAAATATGTGCATGAAATACTCAAGCTCATTGTAAACACTGTATATTAACAAAAATAGTTGGGGGGGGGGGATTTACCAGACTGAGAAATTCTTAGTCTTCCTTTGTCTTTCCTAAGGTCTTTGGCCGGAGTGAGTACCTGCGCTATCAGGAGGCCCTGAGTGAGCTGGCCACTGTGTGAGTTGGGACGGGGAACATGTTGAAGGAAGCTGGTTAGAGGTTATAGGAGGACTATATTCTTCCTACATTGAAGTGATTTTCATAAAGCAGTGTGAGCAAAGTCTATGATGTCATATAGTTATACATTTCTAGACTATTAGAACTGTCTCTTGGCTGGAGGAATGGCTCAATGGTTAAAGCACTTGCTTAGCAAGCGCCAAGTCAAGCACTAAGTACCCGAGTTCGATTCCCAGCACCACATAAGCCGGGCGTGGTGGCGCACGCCTGTAATCCCAGCACTCGGGAGGCTGAGACAGGAGGATTGCCATGAGTCCAAGGCCAGCCTGGGCTCTGAAGTGAGTTCAGGACCACCCTGGACTACAGAGCGAGACCCTGTCTCAAAAAAAAAGGAAAAAAAAAAATATATATATATACACGCACACACACACGACTGTCTCTTGTCCACATTAGAATGCAGATGTGTTAGATGTGGTACATACCTGTAAGCCCAGCACTTAGGAGACTGAGGTAAGAGGATTGCAACTTAGAGCCTAGACTGGACATCTTGGCCAATTCATGAGATTTTGCCTTGAATTTTCAAAGGAAAAAGAGCTGAAGATGAAGCTCCCTGCAAAAGCTCTGCATTCAATAACTAGTACAGCAAAAAGAGAAAGCGCTGCCATATAAACCAGTAAGAGACATTTTTGTGTGCATTTCTTTTTTCTTTTGGGCTTGCCAAATAAAATGTCAAATTTGGTATAATTTAGCAAAAGAAAGTTGTTCAACATAGTGATTCCTTTAAACTTACAGTTCTGTGTCTTGGTCCAGTAAAAGTAAGAATTAAACACCCATTTACCACTTTGAAGTATTGTAATCCTATCAAACTAAGGGCATCACTTGAGAGTTGGCTTTTGAGCATTTGTGTTTTATGTTTTTTTGTTTGTTACTGCGATACTGGAGATTGCACTCAGGGCCTTCACATTGAGCTGTGTTTCCAGTCCCCTCTCGCCTCCCCCGCCTCTTTTTTTTTTTTTTTTAAGACAGAGTCACTGAGTCGAGAAAATGGGCAAGCTGGGATTAAATTTGTGATCCTCATGTCTCAGCTTTCCAGAGTGATGGGGTTCCAGGCCTGTCCTACTGGGGTCAGCTTGAGCATTTGCTTGTTTGTTTATTGAGACAGGGTCTTCTTCTGTAGCCCATGCTGGTCCTGAACTCACTATGGAGTCCAGGTTGGCTTTGGATTCAGGCAGTCCTCCTACCTCAGCCTCTTGAGTGCTGGGATTACAGGGTACTGCTACATCCAGTTTATGTGGTGCTGGGGAATTGAACTTTCAAGTACTTAGTGCTTGATTTAGCCTAAGTGCTTTATCTGCTGAGCCGTCTCCAGCCCCTGGACATTTGTTTATAGAAGCATCATCGTGAATTTTTATTTGGGAATGTTTTTAAAAAGTATATAGGGCTGAAGGAATGGTTCAGAGATTAAAGTGCTTGCCTAGCAAGCGCTAAATCAAGCGCCAAGTACCTGAGTTTGATTCCCCAGCACCACGTAAGCCGGGTGTGGTGGCACACACCTGTAATCCCAGCACTCGAGAGGCTGAGGCAGGAGCATTGCCCTGAGTCCAAGGCAGCTTGGGCTCCATAGTGAGTTCAGGACCAGCCTGGGCTACAGAGCGAGACCCTATCTCAGAAAAAAAAATTAAAAATGTAGTATATATAATTTCATTATGTTGTTTATGTAAATCTTACAAATGTAAGTACAGGATAAAAAGGGAAGACTAATCTAGAATTTAAAATCAGTTAATATCCACGAAAGAAATGTATCTGTGTCCTATTCTGTTCACTATGTCTCTGTCTCAGGAGACAAAGGGTACGTCTGTCCCTAAAAATGCGCTACTTTGGGTTTTTTTATTTGAGGGGTAAGGAATGGAGTTTATTTCTGTGATGCTGGGGATTGACCCCAGGTTCTTCATGCTGAGCTATAGCCCTCCTGCTGAATCTTTCCAGAGGACTGAGATTACAGGCCTGCACTATGGACTGGCTTCTTAGCTAGCTTATTCTTAAAGACAAAAAATAAAGCCATAGTGAAGACAGGAGAAGGCCCTGGGTTCAATCTCCAGTACTACTGCCAAGAAAACCAAACAAACAAAAAAAACCTGGGTTGGAGGAATGGCACAGAGGTTATTAAAGTGTTTGAAGCACAAGACCCTGAGTTTGATTTCCCAGCACCACATAAAGCTGGACGTGGTGGTATATACCTATAATCTCTGCACTTGGCCTGTACTGCCAGCATTCAGGAGGCTGGGGCAGGTTGATTGTCCTGAGTTGAGCCTGGGCTACAACCACTGAGTTCAAGACCAGCCTGGTCTACAAAGTGAGACCATGTCTCCAAAAAATTCTACTTGGGTCTGGAGGAATGACAATAGTGGTTAAGGCTCTCAGATCAATTCCCCCAGCACCACATAAACCAGGCATAGTGGTGCTTGCCTGTAATCCCAGTGCCCAGAGGCTGAGGCAGGAGTATTGTCATGAGTCCAAGGTGAGACTGGCCTACAAAGCAAGACTCTGTCTCAAAAAAGAAAAAAACTTCCTTAGAGCAGGTTGCGGGTATAGCTTAGTAGGTAAAGTGTTTGCCTAGCATGTGCAAGGCCCTAGCTCAGTTCCCCAGTACCACATATAAAAGACAGGTTTAGTGGTGCACATCTGTAATCCCAGTACTTGGGAGAGATGGGAGGATTGTTAGGAGTTTTGGGGCTAGCCCAAGCTCCATAGTAAATTGAGGAAAGTTTTTATTTATTTATTTTGTGATACTGGGGGTTGAGTCCAGGGTTTTCAGAGCTGCATCTCTAGCCTATTAGTTTGGGTGTGGAGACAGGGTCTTACTAAGTTGATAAAATGCCCAGCATGCTTGAATTTGTGATTCTCTTCCCTTAGCCTTCCAGAGTGCTAGGATAATAGGTGTGTGCCACTAGGCCTGACATTCTTAGTTTTGGGGGATGTTTTTGCACTAAGGATCAAGCCCAGATAGGGCCTTCATACTGGGCTATACTCCCAGCCTATTTTTTAGTTCTGATTCTGAGACAGAGTTTCACTAAGTTGCTCAGGCTTTACTTCAGTCAAACTTGATTCTTCTGCCTCAGCCTTCTAGGTAGAATCTTGAGATTATAGACTTTTGCCACTGAGACTTGCATATTAGTTTTTTAGAAATACTGTTTTGACCAGTTATGGTGATAAACTCCTGTAATTCCAGAATCTGCCTCAACATAAAAATAAAGAAGGTAGTTGTGTATATAGCTCATTGAAGGAAGCCCTGAGCTCACCCCAGTATTGGGGGGAAAAGAAAAAAGCAAAATCTCTCAGTGGGTCCTACAGTACACACTTATTATTGCAGTTACTTGGGGTCTAAGGCAAGGGGATCACAAGTTTGAGGTTAGTCTGGGCAACTTAGTGAGACCTTGTGTCAAAATAAAAAGAGCTAGGAATGTAGCTCAATAAGAGTGCTTGCCTAGCATTTGTGAGCTTCTAGGTTCAATCTCCATTACTTTTTTTTTTTTTTTGAGACAAGGTCTTCCTCTGTGGCCCACCCTGGTCCTGAACTCACTATGGAGCCCAGGCTGGCCTTGGACTCATGGCAGTCCTCCTGCCTTGATCACAGACAGGCATTTAATACCATGCCCAGCTTTATGTAGTGCTAAGGAATGGAACTCAGGCAAGTGCTTTTACCACTGTGCCATTCCTTCAGCTCTCCATTATCTTTTCTTTTAAAAAAAATCTATTTCTTTGGTTTCTAGGAATATTCAATGGGTCTGGTGAACACATGTATATGTAGGTTGTTGGTTGGTTGGTTGGTTGGTTTTTGTTTTCATTTCTGAGACAGAATCTTGCTCTGAGGTACAAGTGAGTCCTGAACTCACTGTGTACCCCAGGCAGGCCTCAAACTCATGGTGATCCTCTTACCTCTGCTTCTTGAGTGCTGGGATTACAAGTGTGTACCACCACGCCCAGCTTAAAGTTTTAAAATCTGACATACTTTAATTTGAGGGCTGTGTCCCTGTACTTAGTAGCTATGACCTCATAAGTTTCATAACCTACAAAAACAGGTGATACAATATAGGAAATAAAAGGATGTCAGCAAATTATATATAGGTAAACCACCAAGTGGTGAGTACTCAATAATTGCTTTTATTGTTTTGTTTTTACTTTCTTTCTTTTTTCTTTTTCTTTCTTTCTTTCTTTTTTTGAGACAAGGTCTTGCTCTGAAGCCAAGACAGGTCCTAAACTCACTAGGGAGTCTAAGCTAGCCTTCGACTCATGGCAGTCCTACTGCCTCGGCCTCCCAAGTGCAGGGATTACAGGTGTGCGCCACCACATCCAGTTTTTGTGCTGGGGAATCACTCAGGGCTGTGTGCTTGATGAGCAGTCACTTTAACTGCTGTGTCATTCCTCCAACCTGTTTTTTATTTTTTGAGACAGAGTCTCACTCTGTAGTCCAGGCTGATCCTGAACTCACTATGAAGCCCAGACTGGCCCTGAACTCATGGCAATCCTCCTTAGTCTCCCAAGTGCTGGGATTACAAGCCCAGCTTATGTTATTTTTTGGTATTTTATTTTCACAGGGCTCTCTTTGGACTTGGAGTATGTTAGCTATATGTACACATTAATCATTAAAAGTTTCCTTTTATTATTTTGTGACATGGGAATTTGAACGCAGGGCCATCTCACTGAGCTATATCACCATTCCGTTTATTTATTTATTTATTTAATTCTGAACTCACTATGTAGTGCCCAGGCTGTTCTCAACAGCAGTCCTCCTGCTTCAAGGTCCTAGGAGTTAGATTACAGGTGTGTGCCACCATGCATGGCTAATGTGGTGCTGTGGTGTCAATCTCAGGGCCGAGTGCTTGCTAGCACTCTGATTGCTGAGCTACATCCCCTTTTTAAATTTTTATTTTAAGATACAGTGTCGCTAAGTTGCCCAGGCCAGGCTTGAACTTGGGTTCCTAATGCCTCAGTCTTCCAGAGTGCTAGTATTACAAATCTGTCCTCCAGGCTCAGTTTAAAAGTTTTCTTTAAGCATAATAGCAGAATGTGGTGAAGAAGGTATAAGCCAGAGACAAGGACTCAGTGGAAAATTGGTTTCTCTACCATTCTGTGCTATTGGGTAGAATTGATTGATCTTTATTTTACTTATTTATTTATTTATTTTTGAGACAGGGTTTCACTCTAGTCTAGGTTGGACCTGAACTCACTGTGGAGCCCAGGCTGACCTTGAACACGTTAATCCTGCCTCAGCCACCCGAGTGCTGGGATTTCGAGTGTGTACCACCATGCCTGGTTTATGTGGTGATGCTGGGGAATTGAACTCAGAGCCTTGTGCTTGCTAGGCAAGTGCTATCACTGCTGTACTATTCCTCCAGCTCTTAGACAGGATTTTAATAACTGATAAGATCTATTGGGACCATCCATGGCAGTATATATGGAAAGGGAAAAATGCTGAATTGTATTCTCTAGTCATTCTGTATGTGACCTCCCCTGTCTGTATTCTTAGGGTCAAAGCACGAATTGAGAGCTCTCAGCGACAACACCAATCAGCAGCCAAAGACCTAACTCAATCCCCTGAAGTTTCTCCAACCACCATCCAGGTGACATACCTCCCCTCCAGTCAGAAGAGTAAACGTGCCAAGCATTTTCTTGAATTGAAGAGTTTCAAAGACAACTACAACACATTGGAGAGCACTCTGTGATGGAGCTGGAGGACTCTTTCTGCAGACTGAGCTATAAAGAAGCAGATTGCAAGAAGTGCTGTTTGCTGGGTAGCACTTGGGACATCTGCTCAGCAGGCCCAGACTCAGCCAGAGCTCCTTAGAGCTTGTGCCTGAATGGGTGTTCCCCAACCCTTTCTTATGGGTATTTTCAGAACATCAGCTAAGACTTTATTTTTTCCCCAAGTAGCACTTTTTTTCCTGGATATGAATTTAGTTGTTATTCTTAATATTTCTGTCGAAGGCTCCCTTAATTTTTGTTTTTACTTATTTATGGCCATAGTTCACCTACCTCTTCCAGGAGAAAGTTGAAGTGCGTTAGCTTCTGTGTTTGCTCCACTGTACTCAATTGAATGAAACTGTTTGGGTTTAGGGTATCTCAGAATCTTTGAACAGTGGTAACTGCAGATAGAATGCCAAGTATGGTGTGTAGTGTCTGTGCTGCCAGTGTAGGAGACTGAGGATCATGAGGTTGAGACCACCCTGAGCTACATAGCAAATTTAAGTCTACCTTCAGATACATAGAAAAACCATGTTGGGTTTTTTATTTTGTTCTTTAAAAAGGTAAGCCCGTTGATGCAGGCCTGTAATGCCAGCATTCTGGGAGGCTAAGGAGAGAGAATTATAAATTCAGGCCTACCTTGGGCAACATGGTAATAGGACCCTGTCTCAAAATTTAAAAAAAAAAAAAATTTTCTAATGGACTAAGGGTATAGCTCTGTGTGAGTTCCCTGGGCTCAATCCCTAGTATCACCAAGCCAAAAAAGAAAGAAAGAAAGAAAGAAAGAAAGAAAGATCAACTGGTAGGGAGATGGGGTGAAGAAGTAGAGTAAGGTGGCAGGTGGAACAGCTTATCCTTGTGATCCACTTAAACCAAGATTTGTTGGAACCTTAACACAATTTTCCTGATATACAAGGATCTGCCCTCCTACTTTCATTCAATTCTGTTATGAATAAATTAAAGAGAATTGTCTGACACTTGGCATGATCTATGCCAAAATAGGACACAATGTGAAAGAATGCTTTCCGTAGTAAGCCAATGTACTGGTATTTTAATAAAATGAATATTAAAATAAAGCATATAATTAATGCCTTTGTAGATGTTTTCTAGGGCTTGTGGAATGGCTGAGTCAAGCACTAAGTACCCGAGTTCAATTCCCCAGCGCCACATAAGCTGGGCAAGGTGGCACATCCCTGTAATCTCAGCACTTAGCAAGCTGAGGCAGGAGGATTATCCTGAGTTCAAGGCCAGCCTGGGCTTCATTTTGAATTCAGGACCAGTCTGGGCTACAAAGTGAAAACCTGTTTCAAAAAAAAAAAAAAAAAAACAGTAGGTGTCTTCTAGAAAAACATACATTCCTAACAGGGTTTAGGGCAGGCAGCCTTGCCTCCAAGGTACTGACTGGTAGGAGAATATACCCGACCTAGGAGTATACAGATACTCTCAAGGATCCTAACAAAAGAAGTCTTGAAATAGGCACTGTGGTTTTTGGTCACAGATGTGCCTGTGTCACTGATAGCAGGAGAACCAGGATTCCCTTCAGGTTTCCAGGGCAACAAGCCAACAATCAACTCCTAAGCACAGGGTCATTATTGGAGGCCTAAATGTTGCTATGACTACTGAAACCTTGGTGACTGAACTAAATAGAAAGGAGAGCCTGCCTAGTGTCAGGTTTTACCGGGCAAGTCTGTAGATAATGTCTATGGAAAAGATGACTGAAGTAGAGAAGGTACGCAAAGTTGGGATGGGGGGCTAAGTCAAAGGTTTTTCCCTCAGGTTTTTAGGTCAATTTATCGGAAGTATGCCATTTACTGGGAAGGACCTTTGCTGTAATAGTAGAGTACAGTTAGAAACAGGAGTGGGAGATTTCCATCCTGCACATAGTAGGTATTCAAATATCTGTTTCACCCCCCCAACTACTGCATGTTTTCTTTGATAAAACATGCTTTCTATAGTGCTTTAGAATAGTGTTTTCTTCCCACCTCCCCTAGGAAATTGCACCCTCAAAAGAAGTCCACTTGACTCCCACTAGAAAGGGCACCAGTAGTGAGGTTCTGCAGATGATGGCAGATGAACTCAATTCCCTTTTCTTGCAGAGTTTTCAAAGGGCCATGGAACTTAAGAAGATGGTCAACAGGTAATCTCGCTTCTGTTCCCTCCTCTTACCCTTCCTTTTCACCTTTGTGTCATATCCTGAGCCACTTCCCAGTTTAGCTCCATCTTGTTGGGGGCTCAAGAAGGAAAGCATGCTGGGTGTGGTGGCACATATCTGTACTCCCAGCCTTCAGGAGAATCACAAGTTTGAGCCCAGCCTGGGCAACCTAGCAATTTAATGTGAACTTTTGTCAAAAAAGACTGGGGTTTAGCTCAGTGTGAAGCTCATGGGTTCAATTCCTAGTACTATTTTGAAAAAAAGGAAAAGGAGAACATGGAGGAAGCAAAAAGCTTTGTTCTGTGCAACTAGAGTTGTAGCATAGTAGTTAGAGCACTTGTCTATTGTGCCCAAGGGTCTGAATTCAATCCCGCAGCAGCATGGGGAAAAAAAAAAAAAGCCAAGGGGCTGAAGGAATGGTTCAGCAGTTAAAGCACTTGCTTAGCAAGTGCTAAATGAAGCACTAAGTACCTAAGTTCAATTCCTCAGTACCACATAGCCAGTCATGGTGGCACACACCTTAATCCCAACACTCAGAAGGCTGAGACAGAATTACCGTGAGTCCAGGGCCAGCCTGGATTCCACACTGAGTTCAGGACTATCCTGGGCTGCAGAGCGATGACGCCTTGTCTCAAAAAAAAAAAAAAGAAAAGAAAAGAAAAGAAAAGAAAAGAAAAAAGGCAGGGTGGTCCATGTCTGTAATTCCAGCACTCAGGAGGCTAACTTAGGAGGATTGCCTTGAGTTTGAGACCAGCCTGGGCTATACAGTAAGTTCAGTACCAGACTGGACTACAGAGTGAACCCTGTCTAAAAAAAACAATAACAACAAAAAACTTTCTCAAAACAAGCAGAAAGCTGGGCCTGGTGGCACCGGCCTATTAACCTAGCAGTCAGGAGGACTGAGGTGAGAAAATTCTAAGTTAAGTTTCAGCCTGGGCAATTTAATGATTTAGTGAGAACCTGTCTCCAAAATCAAAACTAGGGTAGGAGGAATGGCACAATGCTTAAAGTACTTGCCTTTTAAGTGCAAGACCACATAAACTGGGCGTGGTGGTGTATGCCTGTGATCCCTGCACTCAGGGAGGCTGAGGCAAGAGGATTGCTGTGAGTCCAAGGCCACCCTGGGCTCCACAGTCAGTTCAGGACCAGCCTGGGCTACAAAGCAAGACCCTGTCTCAAAAAATAAATATAAATAAATAAAAATAAACCTAAACTGGAATTATGAAGGCCCTGGACTCAATCCCCAGGACCACTGTGACTGTTGGAGAGACGATGTCAACTTAAAGCAATCAGGAACCACACCTGGATTAGGGTTTGGGAAGCACGCCTAGCCTGGGAATTAAGAACCAGCCTGGACTAAAGTGTGAGTGATCTGTGGGCCGACGAATGAGGGAAGAGCACCTACCCGATGTGGGAGGGCCAACTGGAACTCAAACGGTATAAAAGGAAGAATGAAGGCAGACTGTCACAGCTTCTTCCTCTGGGAACGCTCTCG
>PVKB01008677.1:0-14109 GCA_004027205.1 Ctenodactylus gundi | reverse complement strand
CTTAAGATGTAAACTGTATGCTGTCCTGACTAGTGCAATGAAACATCCCCCCACCCCACCTGGAGACCCAAATCACCCCTTGATCCAGGGTATGCACACAGTACTTGTTACCTACCTGTCAGAGGCAGAGGAACAGAGCCTGGAGTCACCAGACCAACTGTCTTGTGAGAGTGTCGACATGTGTTCAAGTCGCCTTATCTTAATTAGTAATACACCCAAAACACAGGCGCAATGACGATAATACAAGCAGAATAACTGGGGCCATGGGCCCTTTCTCTTCCACTTGCTGCAGGACCCCTCCCTTTGCTCATCACTCCCCTGAGCTCACTGGATCCTACCAACATCCCAGGGGCCAAGCCCAATCCCCTAGGACCTACCACAAGACCAGGAAGTAGTGGTCACGATAAGGGAAAACCCAACTAGGACCCCCATGCCTGTCGATTTCCTGGAGCTCACTAAAGGTTCCTACATAGGGACAGCATCCTGGGCATACAATGATAATGGGATAAATTATGAGACATGCCTAAAATCTGCGAAAAAGGGACTTAAATTCAAACACACCCCTTTCTGAGGGGATGCCATACCACACTGTTTGTGGCACTCAGCGCGCTCTTGCCTTCAAAAACT
Source organism: Ctenodactylus gundi (assembly GCA_004027205.1). Lineage (NCBI taxonomy): Eukaryota > Metazoa > Chordata > Mammalia > Rodentia > Ctenodactylidae > Ctenodactylus > Ctenodactylus gundi. The sequence continues at coordinate 13,482 of PVKB01008677.1, read as the reverse complement.
TCACTGCTGTCCACCTTGCCAAGTGGGCACACCTCTAATTCAAGAGTTCTGACCCAGGAGCCCTTCTGCCAGCAGCTCTGAGCCTCGGACCAACCTCACGACACCTTCCTGGACACTCAGGATGGAGCACTATCAGAAGAACAGGCAGGTATGCTCACAGGCAAAACAAGCAAGACACGCTCCGAGGGCCACGACTGGCAGTCTCCCGGCCACCCTCAGACCTCAGCGCCGTGCTGTCAACTGAGTCAATCTGTGCTTACGAGATGACACCTAGCATACAGAATTCCCGTGCCAAGGGCCTCTCACGTGCCTCCTCGATACTTGAGATGCCTGGCTGTCTGCCCACCCGGTCAGCACGACTCACTCACAGCAGACGTCACGTGGGTGTTTCCAAGAACACAGAGACCAGTGATCGGCACTCACATACGTACTTGCCCTTGAGTTCCGGTCACACTCGGTACAACCTGGCTTCCGAAACAGTTTGGAAGACAACTCGCCGACCCTTGCGTTCACGGCATTTATGGCTTTTTGAACTTCTTGTACTTCCCTCTTGCAGACCGGAGGGAGGGAGTCAGGTTCTCCTTTGGATTCTGACTCGCCGAAGCTGTCGTCGTCGCCATCACACACCTCAGTCATCCTCGTAGTCCTACAAGCAGCAGTAGCAACAAACTCAAGCCATTTGTCTTTACCACAGGAGAGCTGAGCAACATTTCTACTGAATGACTTGTGTGTGTGCATGTGTGTGCGCACGTGCGTGTGTCTCTGTGCATGCGGGAGGGTACTGGGGCCTGAACTGGTATGAGCTATATCCGCAGTCCCTTCTATTTTTTCTATTTCTAGATAGGGTCTCTGTGAAGGTGCCCAGGCAGAACTCAAACATGCAAATCTCCCTAAGTCTCCCAAAATGCTGGGAACACAGACCGGCTACATATTATAATTTATAAGAAAGTTGGTAGCCTTAATAAGACAGATTTTATACTTCACTGATCTTAATGCTACACAGTAATAAATCTAGGGGACAATCCTCCACCTGGTTATTGGGAGCTTTTACTCCTCTATCCTTTACTTCTAAATTAAGACCTGTTATTCTAAATAGTAATAATAATAATAACAATAGAAATAATAATAATGTATCTGTATATAATTCTGCAATTGCTTTTCTAAAAATGAGTAACAAAATTTACAGTAAGACTAACTAAGAACCACTAGTAATTTGAAAATTGTCGTACTGGAAATATGAAAGTGCATGTTTGAGTACACTCAGACACAGGTATATATTAAATAAAGATAAAATCATAAAATCATTTAATCATATTGGCAAACAATAGTAGAAGCATAGCAAACTTTATGGAAGAAAAGCTAGATGTAAATAAAAATTTATCAGACAATGAATATTGACAGTAATAAAAACAGAAAAGTGTTATTAAATAACCACTGAGATTTTTTTAAATAAATTTTTTAAGCTGAGAAAAAAATACCTTACACATACTTCAAAATCATCTTCAAAACTGGCAGAATATTCATTAGCTCTTGAATTCTCTAAGTCAGAGTCTTCCTTTTCAATTTCCTAGCGGAAAAATACCACCTAAAAATGTAATCAAAAGCTTGCACACTGCAAATACTTTAGGAATTAATGTTTTCTAAGATTCATTCGATGTTCCTAATTTCAAATGTCATGTATATATGTCATGTATATATAACATAACCAATCTTTACAGTCTTTTAAGAAATATTCCTCTAGAAAGAAAGACACTGTACATTTAAGAGAACTAGGATTCAACGTAAGTGAAAAATGTTTGAGGACATAAACGTGTTTAACTAGAAAGAAACATTGTATAATGCATACTCACATCAAAATCATATTGTACCACATTAACGTGTACAATTTTATGATGTTACATGTGACAAAATGAAAATGTGGCTGAGAGATAGAAACAGGAAGATTAAAAGTTTGAGCCCAGCCAGGCACCTGCCACTTGGCAACTCAGCAGTCCTTGTCTTTCACAACGCAAAGGGCTGGGAAAGGCCCTGGATTCTACCTCTGGCACCCCCAAAATACATAAATAAATAAATAAAATCAGGATTTCTGGGTAAGATGGTGGCCAGGTAGGATTCCACTCAGTGGCCCCTCACTGGTTCTTCCAAAACTCTGACACAGTTTTTTTTTTTTTTTTTTTTAAATCTGGACTGGAGGAATGGCAGAGTGGTTAAGCGCTTGCCTAGCAAAAGCACAGCCTGCCTGCATTGTCAGGGTGTGCAACCGAGCCCTCTCACCACGGACATCCCTACCGCCCGGCGTCCATCCCGCCTGCACTGTCACAGTGTGCAGCCGAGCCCTCTCACCGTGGACATCCCACAGACTGATAACATTACTTAAATGAATGTTTTAACGTTACTTAAATGAATGTTTTAACGTCTACGGCTATACCACTCTCAATGTGCCCAATCTCGTCTAATAAACGTTTCAAGCTATATATTCACTGTGTGTCCTGATCCCCGCTTGTAGTTTCCACCAACCTTCCACTCTCCCTCATTCTCTATGCTGCCAGGGCTAAGGACGCTGGCTCTGTGTGCTCCGGGCAGCGTGTCTACCTCAGCCTCCCTCTACGGCATGGGTAGACATACGACCATCCAACCCCTCCTCCCAACCCATAACCAAGCCTGGCTTCAACACAAGGGCTTTCATTTGAGAGCAAAATCAATTCACCTTCAGATCTCTTCTATTCTTGCATATCTGTTCTAGTCAAAAGAAATAATGACCACAAACACACACACACACACACACACACACACACACACAAACACACACACACACACAAACAAATAAGCAGTCAGAGTATGCGCAGGTATCCACTGACAACACACAAGGCATGCGTCCTTACCACAGCCTCCTTGCTGCCTAGCCTCGGAGCCGTCTTCCGCACAGGCGGACCTTCCTCACAACTGTGCTGTCGAACAGAGGACAGCCACAATCGCCTCAGCACAGGCCACACTCCAAGAGACAAGACAATGCTGCCCCTGCACCCTTGAGTTGCTGCCTGTTGCTGTTAGGTATAGAGATTACAGTGCTCTGGAATATCTGGTGCCTAGTTTTGTGGCTGGTGAATTGCAAAGGTCACAGGAAATAACTAAACCTCTCTGTGGCTCAGCACCTGCTATTTCATCACAGCAGCAAGAGGACTAGATAAAATGATGCAGATAAAGCGCTTATTATCCTTGCGTGTTAAATGCGAGGCTGAAACTTTCCCTGGTTTACTTGCTCATGCTTGAGAGGTCTGTGCCTTAGGTGTCACTGCCCAAGCTACTCAGGGTCAAAACCAGTGACAATACATTGTCTACTTCCTGAGGAAACAAAGACTCCCCATGTCCAGTAGGCACTCCCAAATGCTCAAGAAGTAAACTCAGACAAATCTGGTGTTGACACTATAATAACATTATCCGAGCGTAAGCCAAGCTGCACCCCCAGAGAGCATCAAGATCCACTCTGTACACTTTCTTGGGAAAACAGAGCACACTTTGCACTTTCAGGCAGAAAAAAAAAAAAAATGGAATTTTAAATATCTCAGTAATTTTCATATTTAAAAGATACTATTTTAGATTTATTTGATTATACATGCTGTTAAATCAATGTCATTTTTTTAAACTTTTTTTTTTTTTAAGACAGAGTCTTGCTCTGTAGTCTAGGCTGGTCCTGAATTCACCACATAGCCCAGGCTGGCCTGAAACTCATGGCAATCCTCCTGCCTCAGCCTCCCAAGTGCTAGAATTACAGCTGGCTCACCTGATTCTGGGGAATTAAATCCAGGACGTTGCATGCGCTAAGCAAGCACTTTAACCTCAGTCCATGTTTTTTCACCTTTTTAATGGGATTACTAGAATATTTTAAATTCACAAGTGGACTCACATTATCATTCTAGTGAATAATTCCAACCTGGAGCATAGAGAAAAAAAAACTGGGGGACGTGAAGAAAAACTTAAAAGTACATGATCTAAGTATCTTCACAGTTCCACAATTCTACTTCAAGAAATTTATCCTGAAGCAGGAGGAGAGAGGTCTGCATCAGGTGACCTAGAGAGATTTCTAAGAACTAGGAAAATGGCAGCTGCACAGGACACATCTACGTTTAGAACAAACAAAAGTAACATGTGAAACTGCCAAGTAGCCATACTGATCTTTGAAGACTAGAGGACAAAAATGTGGTCACTTTTTCTGTGGGAGGAGTATGCTGATCACATATTGTGAGTGCTCTGACCACCATGTCCTGAGCTGGACAAACTAAGCCTGCACAAGGCTGCCACAAGTGATCTCACTACAACTGTCTGTGCTGTGCACGTACACAGAATACGAGATATGGAGAAATACAACACCAGTGACAGGTGCTCATCTTTCAGTCACAAGTTTCACACAGCTATCAAAGAGGGAAAAAAATTCTTCAGAAATAATTCAAGAGAAGTCAAAATATGTTTGCCACTACGCAGTGCATGATGGCGCAGGCCTGTGATCCCAGCACTCAGGAGGCTGAGGCAGGAGAACTGATAAGAGTTCAAGGCCAGCCTGGTCTCCACAGTCAGTTCAGGACCAGCCTGGGCTGCACAGTGAGACCCTGTCTCAAAAAAAAAGCCACATTTAAAAATGAGCCCATAAGAATCATAACTCCACAGTATACTACTCTAGTTGTTACAAAGGCCATTTTTGTGATAATTATGAAGGTATTATAAAAAATGAAGACTCTGAAGAAATACTGGCATGCTGAATGAAGAAAGCAGCACAGTGCAATGACAGAGGGAAGGCGAGGAGAGGTCTGTGGGGTGCATTAGCACAGCAGGGGTTTAACAGCAAGCCACAGAGCGGCTCTCTGAGGCCGGGTTCTTGGCGGGAAGGTTCCTTATTCTTGACACTAACACAATTTGTTCAGGTTATAGGTCTTTTTTTTTTTTTTCTTACAAGATAGGGTCTCACTCTGTAGTCCAGGCTGGTTCCGAATTCACTACGTAGCCTAGGCTGACTTGGAGCTCACAGCAGTCTTCTTGCCTCAGGCTCCCAGGTGTGCGCCACCAAACCCAGCTCTGTTACAGGTTACTTAAACTACTGCTTCTTGAAATAGATTTACTAATTCATGTCTTTAGGAATTTAACCTTTGCATCTAACTTGTCTAATCTATTAGCAAGAAACGGGTTCTACCTACTCTTCAAAGTAGGATGCGAATGTCTTATTGCAAATTGTCTATTTTTCCCCTCTATTCTGTGGGTTTTTGCATCTCCTATGTTGGGGCTCTCGTTAGGTACATATTCATTCAAATTGTTACAAATTACTGCTGCACTAATTACTTATAAATTATAATTCCTGTCTCCAAATCTGTCTCGCCTGATGTCAGTGCAGTCTCTCCAGCTTTTGTGCAGCAGCCTCTGATGGTTTCTCTTGGGCCATCTTTTTACTTTCACTCAATTTCAGTCTTCTAATCTCAAGTGAGTCTCTAGGGTGCCTTCTGGGTTCTTCACTCAAGCCACTGGCAAACGCATACAGCCCCCGACTCTACCCTCACGTAACAGGGCTCAGGAGCTGCCCTGCTTACTACCCAATGAAATCTTCACGTTCTCACTGAGGACTGACTCCCTTACCTTCCTTCTTGAGTCTTCACCTTTTCATTACTCCTTATTAAATTCTCTGAAGACCTATAAGACAAATATGACCAAAATCAAAATTTACTTTTAAAAAATAAAACATTTTTCATCTCAGTGAAGACTTATGTCAATATTTTGATGTCATTAAGAACTGCAATAGGCTGTTAAATCATGCTTTACTATAACTATGAATGTCAAAGTCTACCTAACGTTTTTGCTATTTCAGGAGTAATTCAAGACAGGAAACATCATCAGTAAGGAGAAGAAACCATGCAACATTATAATCTTTACTGTGTGTCCAAATTTATATCCCTTAATAATTCTAGAAATTGTCCATAACTTTAGTTAATTCTGATTATTTTATATCTCCTAATAACATTCATATTTCAAAAAGATCTATACTAAAATATTTTCTATTTCTAATCCTATCTTGTATATTACCTGGGACCCAAAACAATTTTCTTTTTTGTGTGTGAGAGTGGAGGGACTGAACACAGGGCCTTTGCTCTGAGCGACATTCCCAGTCCCTTTTTACTGTTCATTTGAGACAAGGTCTTGGGTGGGCTCGAACTTGCAAAATTCCTGCCTCTATCTTCTAAACTGCTGGGATTAGAAGCCTGCACCACCAGGTCCAGCTTAGAATTAATATTTTCATATTTCAAATTGATTCTCAATCTTACAATTTGTATTCACACTAATTCAACATAACACACTGGTTAACAGATACACAGAATCAAGCAAAGCTGTCTTACCCATTCTGGCACATTTACGGCATAAAATCTAGGAACTTGGCTCCCTGGGTTGCAGTCCTAGCTTTTTCCAAAGTTGTAAACATTTGCCTAAGACACTTAGCATGAATTTTCCTAATGCATGAAAAAGAACTACCAGATATGGTTGCCAGAGAGAACCAAGTAAAACCTAGGTCTCATGGCTGGGATGCACCCTGGAGGCAGAGCCATCTGCCTCAGGGACATAGGGCCTTGGGTTCAATCTCCAGCACTGCAAAAATAAAAATCTAGGGCTAATACGCAAGATGATTCATACATAAATCCTAGCATGTAATCTTCACAAAACAGGTGTCAGCATCTTCATTTTACCCAAAGGCTACCTCATGTCACTAGAGGAGGCAGCTATAAAATCCAGCCCAGGCTAGCAGACACCGTGCTCCCTGTGCCAGCAGAGGGCCAAGGCTGGGACTTCCCTCCTTCCCTGGTGGGGCTCACAGCATAGGAACACCACCCAGGAGTTCACATTAGGGAAAAGGCTGCAGCTGCTGCAGAGGCCAAAGCTTCAGGCAGAGGAGAAACCACCTGTGCATACTAAGGTCTCCCAAACAAACTAGTTTTCCCAAAGTGAATACTGATTTCCTGAATTTGTAAGAGCAAATATTTAGAAAACAAACTAGAACTACTAACTTACAAAAAGTTTCCAAGTTTCTCTAATAGGCCTAAATGATAATTTGGAGGGGTTAGACACAGAGAAAACGAAGTACGCTAAAATTTGTTTTCATTTGCTGCCTAAAATTAGGCCAAGGAAACAAAATCACTTTTGAAGAGTGTTTTTAAGACATCCTATGAGAATTATGTTATACTCCCTAGCCAACAGAACATGTTTCTTACTGGTTCTAAGTCCCATCTCTTCTTAAATTTGAACCTCGATTTCTGTGTTCACTCTGTCAAAGAGTGAAAGAATTCCGTAACTATTAAGTTGTACATCTGACCGAGCCTGCTCAGTCAGTCAACGGGTACTTGAGTGGGAGAGTGAGGACTGAAGAAAAAAAAACAAAAAAAAAACTTGGACTCTTGCAAGGGACCCTGCAAAAGACACTTTTTTTTTTTTTTTTTTTAGTTTTTCATTTATATCCCAGTTGTTTACCTGCTTCTCCATTTCCTTATCAATGCTTGTTAAGGAAAGAGCAGGCCAAGGTGTGAGGAAGATCATGACTTAGGCTTAAAGTACAGGTAGTAAGTAACTCTTTGTAGGAAGGAACCCTGCCGAGGTCTGCAGTGCTGAGGCTCTCAGGCCAGCAGGGAATTTCCTTTGGAGGCTCTTTCCAGCTCCCTCTAAGAAGGAGGCCAGATCTTCCCCGGGCTTTTGGGTTGTTCCAGCCACGGGGGCCTCCAGGGGCCCTTCCTTCAATTTTTTCCAAGTGGCCAGGCCTAGGGCCCTTACTTGATCGGTGTAAGTTGCTGGAATGGTGGCCTGCTGAGGGCCAGTGGCAAACTGGCCATTTGTACCTGGTAACATGCCAAAGGTGATTGGAACGGCCAGGGTGGCGTTTTGGTTCCTCTCCGCTTGGGCATGGCATTCCTCCTTAACGAAGGCACAGCACTTGATGAAGAGAGGACCAGGCAGGACAGCCCTGCACAGGAAGCGCCAATCCTGGGTGGTGCATTGTTGGTGAGTAAGGCCCTGGAGGATGGTTGCAGCCCAAGGGGAGTTAGGCAAAGGCGTGAGCAGGCCGGGGAACATAAGAAGGCAGAGTAACAGAGGAAAGGAAGGGATTGGTTGGTGTGTGTGTGGGGTGGGGGGGGAGCTCGGGGAGGGTTTTCAATCCCGGGTCGAGGCAGAAGGAAGGGCGGGATGCAGTGAGGGGTGAGAGAGGTCAGAGGACTCATCGGTGGGAGGAGGGGCGGCAGTGCCAAGAGAGGTGCCAAGCAGCTTTGAAGGGAGATAAGAGAGGTCAGAAAGTAAGTGGGAGGGTGAGGTCTCCTGAGTCTCTCCCCTCCGCTCCAGCTCATGAATGCGGCGCCAGGTGTCCCAATGGAAGAGGTCAGTGGAAGAGACCCAGAGGGCCACACCCAGAATGACCGACCTCTCAGACCGCAGCCGCCTGTTCATCTGTAATTTCTAGGCTTCGGCTCTGAAGGAGGCACTTCAGCGCTGTAAGCGCAGGCTCATTTTGCTTAGAAGTTGCACTTCTCACCACACCAGGGCCGGGGGAGAGGATAGGTGAGTGCGAGGCGGGGCCCCCTCCTCCTAAGAGTACCAGACCCAGGCGGGAGTCTGTCGAAGCAGGAACTCACTTTATTCCGGAAATACAGAAGCGTACATAGGGTAGAAGGAGAACGTGGCAAGCAGGGGAGAGCTGGCAATTTGACTTGGTCTCCACGTAAGTGGGTGTTAAGCCAATCAGCGAGATGTCCATGCAGGCAGGCGCTGAGCGCTCATAGCAATAGTACTGGGATCACGCACAGTCCACGGAGGTGAAAACGGCTAGGCGCAATCACCTTCCTTGGTAAATACTCGAGGTGGCCGCCCCCGGGACTTATGGCGGGCGCCAGCTTAGATATTACCCCACACAGTAGGGACCCCCGGGGACAGGACAGAGAAGCAACAGGACAGTAGGGGGCAGTAGTGTCCCCAGGGGACAGGACAGAGAAGCAACAGGAGAGTAGGAAGCAGTAGGTTCCTCCAGGGACAGGGCAGAGTAGCAACGGGACACTAGGGGGGCTATAGGGACCTCTGGGGACAGGACAGAGGAGCAGCAGGACAGGAGGTGAACAGTAGAGACCCTGGGGACAGGGGAGATAAGCAGAGGGACAGTGGGAGGGCTGAGGGGACCTCAGGTGAAAGGGCAGAGAAGCAACAGGATGGTATGGAGCAGGAGGGACCTCCGGGAACAGGACAGGAGCAACGCGACAATAGGGAAGCAGTAGGGTCCTTCTGGGACAGGGCAGAGAAGCAACAGAATAGTAGGGAGCAGTAGAGACCCCCGTGGATGGGAGAGGAGCAGCGAGACAGTAGAAGCCAGTAGGGACCCCCAGGGACAGGACAGAGGAACAAAGGGACAGTACGGGAGCAGTAGGGAGCACCGCGGATAGGGCAGAGAAGCACCGGGACAGTAGGGGGCAGTAGGGAACTCCAGGGACAGGACAGAAAAGCAAAGGGAAAGTAAGGGTGCAGTAGGGACCTCCGGGTATAAGACGGAGAAGCAAAGGGTCAGGAGGGCCGCAGGAGGGACCCCCGGCGACCGGGTAGAAGAGGAACGAGACAGTAGGGGAACATTAGGGACCTCTGTGGACACTGCAGAGAAGCAGTGGGACATCCAGAGACAGGCCAGAGAAGCTATGTGACAGTAAGGGGGCAGTAGGGCACCCCAGGGACAGGGCAGAGGAGCAATGGGTTAGGCAGGTAGCCGTAGGGACCTCCGGGAACAGGGCAAAGAAGCAAAGGGACAGTAGGTGAGCAGTTGAGAACTAAGGGAACAGGGTAGAGAAGGAACGGGACAATAATGGGCAGTAGGTCAGTGAAACCTTAGGACCGTAGTACGGGGAGCAGTAGGGACCCCCAAGGACGGGGCAGAGGAGCAATGGGACAGTGGAGGAGCATTAGAGACCCACGGGGACAGGGCCCAGAAGCAACAGGACAGTTGGGGAGAAGTTGGAACCTCCAGGTACAGGGGAAAGGAACACCAGGACAGTAGGAGAGCAGTATGGACCCCTGGAGATAGGGCAGAAGAATAATGGGACAGCAGGGGACCAGTAAGGACCTCTGGGGACAGGGCAGAGGCAACGGGATAGTAGGGGAGCATTAGGGACTCCCGGGGACAGGGCAGTAAAGCAACAGGACATTAGGGGGCAGTAGGGACCTCCGGTCACAGGGCAGAGAAGCAACGGGCTATTAGGGGAGAAGAGGGGACCTTTGGGGACAGGGCAGAGCAGTTACGGGGCAGTACGGACCCCAGGGGACTGGTAAGAGGAGCAACAAGACAGGAGGGGGCAGTAGGGACCCTTAGTGACAAGGCAGAGAAGCAATGGGACAGTAGGGGAGCGGTAGGGAACTCCGTGGACAAGGCAGAAAAGCAAAGGGACAGTAGGGGACAGGGCAGAGAAGCAAAAGGACTGTAGGGGCTGGTAGGGGCCCCCGGGGACAGGGCAAAGAAGTAACATGACAGTAGGACAGCAGTAGTAACACCCAGGGACAGGGCAGAGGAGCAACAGGACAGCAGGGGGGCTTTAGTGACCTCCGGAGACAGGACAGAGGAGCAACTGGACAGGAGGCCAGCAGTAGAGACTACCAGGGACATGGCAGAGAAGCAGTGGGACAGTAAGGGAGCAGTACAGTCCTCCAGAAAGAGGGGAGAGGGGCAACGGGACAGTGTGGGATCAGTAAGGACCCCCGGGGAAAGGGCAGAGAAGCAACCGGACAGTAGGGCACAGTCGAACATTCGGGGCCAGGGCAGACAAGCAATGGGAGAGTAAGGAGAAGTAGGGTCCTCCGGGGACCGGGCAGAGGAGCAGAGGGAGAGTAGGGAATCAGTAGGGACCCAGGGGGACAAGGCAGATAAGCAACGGGAGGGTAGAGGAGCAGTAGTGACGTCCGGAGAGAACATAGAGAAGAAACGGGACAGTACTTGGCAGTAGGGACCCCGGGGGTCAGGGCAGAGGAACAACAGGAAGGCAGGGGACAGGGCAGAGGAGCAATGGGTCAGGAGGGCATCAGTAGGGTCCTTCTGTGACAGGGCAGAGAGGCAACGGGACAGTATACGAGAAGTTGGGACCTCCTGGGACAGGGCAGAGGAGCAACAGGATAGTAGGGGAGGAGTAGGGACCTTGGGGGACAGGGCAGAGGAGCAATGGGACAGTAGCAGAGCAGTAGGGACCCCCGGGGACAGGGTAGAGATGCAGTGGGACAGTAGGGGGCCATAGGGACCTTCAGAGACAGGGCAGAAGGGAATTGGGACAGTAGGGAAGCAGTAGGGACCACCGCAGACAGTGCAGAGAACCGGAATGACGGAGCAGCAGGGACCTCTGGGGGCAGAGCCAAACAGACCAGCAGTGGGACATTAGGGGAGCAGTAGGGACCCCCAGGGACAGAGCATAGAAGCAGTGGGACAGTAAGGGAGCAGTAAGGACCTCCTAGGACAGGGGATAATCCCTACTTGGCCAGCAGTGGGCGCTGCATGCCTTCACGGTCTTCCTGTCTCATCCCAGTTGGTGGTTCTCAGGGCCAGGGCTCCCCTGGTCTCAAAATCCACACTTCTGGCTTTAAAGAGTCCTCTGTGAGGAGGTTGAGGCAGGAGGACTGCCCTCAGTCCAAGGCCAGCCTGGGCTCTGTCATGAGTTCGGGGCCAGCCTGGGTGCAGAGGGAGACCCTGTCCCAAAAATAAATAAATAAATTTCCAGAAAGAAAGGAAATCTGGGCCTGGTGGCACAGGTCTGTCAGCCTGGCACTTTAAGAGGCCGAGGCAGGAGAATCACAAGGTCGAGCCCAGCGTGGACAATTCAGAAACTTAGTGAGACTCTGTCCCAAATAAACAATAAAGACAGGGCCGGGATGTAGCTCAGACTGAAGGCCTGGTGGTTCCATCCCCAGTACTGCAAAAAAAAAAAAAAAAAAAAAAAAAAGGCAAGGGAGTGGGCGGGGGACATGTGTGCAAGTTTAATGTAGGGAGATTAAACTCGAGGTCTGAGAAACATGTAGGTTCCCACAGGCACGAAACACCATCCACGTTGTGGGGACGCGTCTGTGCGCAGAGACCCGGGGCTCGGGGCCTAGGGCCTCACCCATAGAAGGCCGTCCAGGGGAAACCCACCTGGGTCTCACCTCGGCCCTCTGTAGAATGACCAGGCCTGCAGCAGCACTCCGGTGAATTGTGACGACTTGATTTTAATTAACCTCCTAGAAGCCGGTGACAACTTGCTAAGGGGTCCTATGCGCCCACCCTGACATTATGGACAGACCCTCCTCGGCCAGCAGGGGATGCTGCGTGCCTTCCACAGCCTTCCTGTCTCATCCCCTGATGTTGGCGGTTCTACAATGCCAGGGCTCCACTGCGATAAGAAATCTGCCTGTAAAGAGTCATCTGTGGGGAGGCTGAGGCAGGAGGACTGCCATGAGTCCAAGGCCAGCCTGGGCTCCATCATGAGTTCAGGGCCAGCCTGGGTTACAGAGCGAGACCCTGTCTCAAACAAAAGCAGGAGGACCACATACAGCCTATTCAGTGACACGCAGCAGTGACCAAAAAGTACCCTGGCAGTTCAAACTCGAAACTTTCTTTCCAGGACAGACACGCGGCCCTTATCCCCCTCCAGACATGCCCTCCTGCTCTGGACTCGCCAGTCCACGCCCCTCTCAGGCACTGTATCAGAAGTCTTCTTTCCTGAGTGTCTTCATGAGAGGTCTTCAAATTCAGGGACCGTGGCCACCCACAGAAAAGCCGGCTGGCACAAGCATGGTGGTGTGTCCTTGACCACTGCGGTGACCAGATCTGTTCCATGGGACGCTGGCTCCTCTCCCAGGTCAACATGAACTTGAAAGGTAAGCATTTCGAATCAATTGCGACAGCACAGCTCCAGACACTCAGAAAAGGACTTCCGACGCGGCTCCAGACGGTGGCCAGAGGGAGGGTGCGTGTACTCGGAGACCGGACCGTGCCCGGTGGTGATTTCTCTTTTACTACTTCTTTATTTGGGGGGTCACATTCTCTTTTATTACTTCTTTATTTGTGGGGGGGTGGGTGTCACATAGTTTTTCTTGGGATTTTTACTTAAGGTAACTACGCACATCTGCTGTAGGACATGAGAAAGCACCAGCACACACAGCGGAAACGAAGGGGCAGAACGCTGGACCCCCCTCCTATCACCCATCCTTTCTGCCTTCTGGTCGCCTTAGCTGTCCCTTCTCCTGTCCCCTTCATGTGCCACTTCTGTTCCCCCTCCGTCCCCCCTCCCAGTCCCCTCTGTCTCCCTCCTGGCACCCCTCCCTGTACCCATGTCCTGTCCCCACTCCTCTCCACATTCCTGTCCCCATCTGGTCCCTGTCACCCTCTCTCAACCCCCTTCCCGTCCCCCCTCCTGTCCCAGCTTTGTCTTCCTTCCTATTCCCCTCCTCTCCACCTTCCCGTCTCCTCTTCCC
>PVKB01008676.1:0-14098 GCA_004027205.1 Ctenodactylus gundi | reverse complement strand
AGGAGTAGCGATCTCCAGGTACAGGGCAGAGAAGCAGTGGGAGTGTAGGGGGCAGTAGGGACCTCCGGGGACAAGAAAGAGGAGCTTCGGGATATTTGGGGGACTATAGGGACTTCCGGGGTCAGGATAGAGGAGCCTCGGGACAAGAGACAAGCAATAGAGACCTTCGGGGCCAGGGCACAGAAACAGGACAGTAGGGAGCAATAGAGACATCCAGGGACGGTACAGAGTAGCAACGGAACAGTAGGAGAGCAGTAGGGACTGTGGGGACAGGGCAGAGGAGCATCTGGATAGTAGGGGAGCAGCAGGGACCCCCGGGGATAGGGCAGAGAAGCAAGGGGGCAGTCAGGAGCAGTAAGTTTTTTGGGGAGGGGGTCGCCGAGGAGGGTAGGAACGTGACAGTAGGGACCTCCGTGGACAAGGAAGAGGAGCTATGGGACAGAGTGTTTGTGTGTGTGTGTGTGGGGGGGGGGTGGCTATAGGAGTGTTACTGTATGGGAGCAGTAGGGACCCCTGGTGGCAGGGCAGAGAAGCAATGGGACAGTCAGGGAGAAGTAGGGACCTTCGGGGACAGTGAAGAGAAGCAACGGGTCAGTAGGGGGGCAGTAGGTACCTCGGGAGACAGGGCAGAAAGCAATGGGACAGTAGGGGAGCGGTAGGGACATCTGGGGACAGGGAAGAGAAGCAACAAGATAGCAGGGGGCTGTATAGGACCTCCGAGGAGAGGGCAGAGAAGCAACGGGACAGTAGGGGAGAAGTTCGGACCTCTGTGGACAGGGCAGAGCAGTAGGGACCCCCAGGGACAGAGCACTGGGACAGTGGGGGGCAGTAGGGACCTCAGGGGATAAGGAAGAGGAGCTATTGGGACAATAGGGGGTCTTTAGGGACCTCCGGACACAGGATTCGGAGCAACTGGACACGAGGCCAGCAGTACAGACTACCGCGGTCATGGCAGAGAAGCAGTGGGACAGTAAGGGAGCCGTCCAGTCCTCCGGAAAGAGGGGAGAGGGACAACGGGACAGTGTGGGATCAGTAAGGACCCCCAGGGAAAGGGCAGAGAAGCAACTGGACAGTAGGGCACAGTCAAACCTTTGGGGACAGGGTAGATAAGCAATGGAAGAGTACGGAGAAGTAGGGATCTCCGGGGACCGGGTAGAGGAGCAACGGGACGGTGGGGAATCAGTAGGGACCCAGGGGGACAAGACAAATAAGCAATGGGACAGTAGACGAGCAGTAATGACGTCCAGGGAGAACGTATAGAAGGAGTGGGACAGTACTTGGCAGTAGGGACCCCGGGGGTCAGGGCAGAGGAAGGACAGGAAGGTAGGGCGCAGTAGGGAGCTCCGGGGACAGGACAGAGGAGCAACGGGTCAGGAGGGCATCAATACGCTCCTTCTGGGACAGGGCAGAGAAGCAACGAGACACTAGGGGCCGTTAGGGACCTCTGGGGATGGCAGAGAAGCAGAAGGGCAGTAAGGGAGCAGTAGTGACTTTGGGGGACTGGGCGGAGGAGCAACAGGACAGTAGGGGAGGAGTAGGGACCTGGGGGAGAGTTCAGAGAAGCAAAAGGACAGCAGGGGGCAGTATGGATCCCCTGGGACAGGGCAGGGAATCAATGGGACAGTAGGGCCTCTTCCCCTTCCCCCCCCCCCCACAGGGCAGAAGAGAATTGGGACAGTAGGGAAGCAGCAGAGATCCCCGGGGACAGGGCAGAGATGCAGTGGGACAGTAGGGGGCCGTAGGTACCTCTGGAGACAGGACAGGGAAGCAATAGGACAGCAGGGGAGCAGTAAGGACCTCCTAGGACAGGGCAGAGGAGTGACAGGACAGGGGACAATCCCTCCTTGGGGACCAGGGGGCGCTACCTGCCTTCACGGTCTCCTGTCTCATCCCGGTTGGTGGTTCTCCAGGGCCAGGGCTCCCCTGCTCTCAGAAATCTTTGTTCTTGGAAATCCACACTTCTGGCTTTAAAGAGTCATCTGTAGGGAGACTGAGGCAG
This sequence comes from Ctenodactylus gundi, assembly GCA_004027205.1. NCBI lineage: Eukaryota > Metazoa > Chordata > Mammalia > Rodentia > Ctenodactylidae > Ctenodactylus > Ctenodactylus gundi. The sequence continues at coordinate 12,099 of PVKB01008676.1, read as the reverse complement.
GAGGACTGCCCTGAGTCCAAGGCCAGCCTGGGCTGCAGAGCAAGACCCTGCCTCAAAAATAAATAAGTAAATATCCAGAATATCCAGAAAGAAAGGAAATCTGGGCCTGGTGGCACAGGCCTGTCAGCCCGGCCCTTTAAGAGGCCGAGGCAGGAGAATCACATGTTCCAGCCCAGCGTGGACAATTCAAAAACTTAGTGAGACTCTGTGCCACATAAACAATAAGGACAAGGCCGGGATATAGCTCAGACAGAAGGCCTGGGGGTTCCATCCCCAGTACTACAAAGAAAGGCGGGGGAGTGGGAGAGGGACATGGGTGTAAGTTTGATGTACGGAGGTTTTGCCTGAAACTCGAGGTCTGAGAGACACGTAGGTTCCCACAGGCATGAATGACCATCCTTGTTGTGGGGACGCATCTGCGCAGAGAGCCGGGGCCTAGGGCCTCACCCGTAGAAGGCCGTCCAGGGGAAACCCACCCCTCTGTAAAGTGACCAGGCCTGCAGCAGCACTCCGGAGAATCGTGACGACTTGATTTTAACCTCCTGGAAGCTGGTGACACCTTGCTAAGGGATCCTATGCACACCCCCTGACATTATGGGCAGACCCTCCTCGGCCAGCAGGGGACGCTGTGTGCCTTCCACGGCCTTCATGTCTCATTCCCTGATGTTGGCGGTTCTCCAATGCCAGGGATCCACTGCAATCAGAAATCTGGCTTTAAGGAGTCATCTGTGGGGAGGCTGAGGCAGGAGGACTGCCGTGAGTCCAAGGCCAGCCTGTGCTCCATCATGAGTTCGGGGCCACCCTGGGTTGCAGAGCGAAACCCTGTCTCAAACAAAAGCAGGAAGACCACATACGGCCTATTCAGTGACACACGGCAGTGACCAAAAAGTACCGTGACAGTTAAAACTCCAAACTTTCACTCCAGGACAGACCCTTCTCCCCCTCCAGACATGCCCTCCTGCTCAGGACTCGCCCGTCCACGCCCCTCTCAGGCACTGTGCCAGAAGTCTTCTTTCCTGAGTGTCTTCATGAGAGGTCATCAGATTCAGGGACTGTGGCCACACACAGAAAAGCCGGCTGGCACAAGCATGGTGGTGTGTCCTCAAGCTCCGCGGTCACCAGATCTGTTCCGTGGGACGCTGGCTCCTCTCCAAGGTCAACATGAACTTGGGAGGTAAGCGTTTCGAATCAGTTGCGACAGCACAGCTCCAGACACTCAGAAAAGGACTTCCGACGTGGCTCCAGCCGGTGGCCTGAGGGAGGGTGCGGTGGTGGTTTCTCTTTTATTTTTTTTTTTGGGGGGGGGGGTCACATAGTTCTTATTGGGACTTTTATTTAAAGTAACTATGCACTTCTGCTTGTAGGACGTGAGAAAGCACCGGCGCACACAGCAGAAATGAAGGTGCAGAGCGCGGGACCCCCTTCTTATCACCCGTCCCTTCCGCCTTCTGGTCCCTTTGCTGTCCCCCCTCCCAGTCCCCTCTGTCTCCCTCCTGGCACCCCTCCCTGTCCCCCTGCACTCCCCTCACGTGCCCCCTACTCTCCATGTTCCCGTCCTCCTCTGTATTCCCCTTCCTCTCCCCATCCGGTCCCTATCACCCTCTCTCATCCCCCCTCCCACCCACCCTTCCAGTCCCCTCTTCCCATCTCTCCCATCTTCCCTTCCTGTCCCCCCCGGATTAGGGTGGGGCACTCTGCTTTCCTCCTGTTGACTGCACATGAGCAGGGACAAGGGACTGGTGCCCACAAGGAGAAGTAGGCCGGGAAAGTGGTGTTCGTAGTTTTTCTTAATACAGTGCTTCAGGGGAAACAAGCCAGGTTGAAACATTAATCCTGCACTGATCCCAAAACCTGAACTCTACCAGGGGGTGAGGTTTCCCACGCTTGTGGGGAGGGTCCCTTTGGCCTGTGCTGATACCAAGTGCCCCTGGGACTGCTCCTGTCCTACCTGTCAGCTGGGTCTGCAGTGGTGCCTTTTAGTTGCCAGGCAAAGGGTCCAGTTCTAGAACAGACAACAGACTGGTCAAGGCCCTTAGCTCATGTAGCCTTGTGCCATCCACAAGTCTAGGGCCAGTCCTCAGCTCTGCTTGGGGCCATTCCTAGAAGGACCACCCAGTTTGTGAGGCGTTACCACCAGAAAGGAGCAGACCTGGCCTTGATGGTCTCCAGATCTATGCGGATGTGCTGGGCTTCTGGCTGTGCTTAGTCACCTTCGGTAGCGCCGACTCTGTCAGAAGCCGCCACCATGTGAGATGAGAGACGAGGCTGGCACTTCAGCTTTCCACCGTGTTGCGGAAAAACAGCAACTGCTAGAAATAATTCCAAAAGCACAGGAGGTCTGGATTCAGCTTTAAAACATGCCTGCTCAAAGGAGCAAGCAAAGCCTCATGGATTCGGGACACACTGCTAGAAATAATTCCAAAAGCACAGGAGGTCTGGATTCAGCTTTAAAACATGCCTGCTCAAAGGAGCAAGCAAAGCCTCATGGATTCGGGACACACTGGAAGCCTATGACGAAGTCCTCCCTCTAGCCCAAGAGCTAAAGGAAGAGCCAGACGGAAGTACTGAACAACAGCATGTGTGTGGCACAGACGTCCAAGACCAGCCGTCCCCAGTCCGGGAGATACAATCTCTAGGATCTGAGCTGCTGAAGCCAAAGTCACTAGGAGGCACTAAGTCATCAGCCAAACAGGACTAGAGAAAGTAGCAGCAGATGCCCTGAATGAAAAGGCCCAGCTCTGGGAGAGGCATAAACTACTGGTCCTGGCTCCTGGAGTGGGGGAGGACAGAGTGGAGGAGCTGAATAGACAAAAAGCATGGGGGGAGGATCGCAGGGTCCATGGGGTACAGTGTCTCCAGGAGAACGAATGTCAGAGCACACACCTAACTGCATGTGTTCTTAGGATGGCCAGCATAAGACGAGAGTGAATGAAAGCGGACTGGGATTCAACAGTCTGAAGTGAAAAAAATCCAACAACGACTTGAGTGAACACGTCCCAGAGCCCCAAGGCGAAAGGGCCACATTGGTGTTCAAACAGGTGCTGTTGGGCACCGGCCTCCTCCTCTTGTCTTCCAAGATTCGAGAGCTCCGGGAACACTACCGAGAAAATGGACTGGACTCCTCCAAAAGTGACCAGAAGCCAAAAGGTGCCAATCAGAACAAGAGGACCGACTCGGACAGGAGAGGAGAAGGGTGAGCCTGGCGACTCAATGGCTGCAGTTCTACAGAGCTGAGGCCGACCATCTCCAGGAAAAGCTGGAGAGAATCGCTCACTTGTGTGAACAGCAGGAGCTTTCTTCCCAGAAAGCAGCACAGGAAAACAGGGTGGCCGCCTGCACTGCTCAACGTATCCCTGAGGATTTCTGACGACAAAATGATCACAACACCAAGAAAATCACTGAGGGCAAGTTGAAATTTCAAGTTTTCCACCAAGATCCTCAAGCACTTTACGCTACAGTTTCCACAACTGGCAGAAGGCGCTTCCAGTACTGGCCTTCACGTACGGGTGCTAGCACTCTATCCAGGAAGAGAGCTTCCATCCCTCTTCCAACTCTACAGGAGAAGGAGCCACTTTCATCCTCCCTTCTCCAGGGAGTGGAGGAAGAGGCTCCAGGAAGCGTCCGCATCCTGAAACAAGGGACAAGAACTGAGAACGGCGCTGATGGTTTCACTCACCCTTTCAGAGCAGCTTCTGACACTGACATAGCATGTCCTCCAACACAACAGGATCCCAGCGTGACGCTGTCTCCCGGAGCGTGCACAGATCAGCCTCTGTCACCTCTGCCTCTATGAGAAAAAAAACACAAACAGACCAATTTGATTTCAAATCCACAGGATGGACAGAGAGCATCCGAGTCAAACCCCCACATACACATGACGACACTGAATGCCCTCAGAAACCGGAGAGACGGAACCACACCCGGAAGCTCAGTGGATCCATGCTAGTGGGTCGCACTGAGCGTACAGCAGGACTCAGAGACAAGGAATCTTCCGTCTACACATATGCAAATATTGAGGGTCACTTGTCATGAGCTCTACTTGCTGGAAAACTTCACACACATGGAATGCAAATAAAATTATGTTTACCAATTACCCAATAGACAAAATCACTATAATCTTTTAAAGAATAATCAATATGTATCATGTTCTACAGAGAGCTTTTAAAACCGACATCTTGATTTGGCTTCCTTACAGGTCTTCAGGCAGAGAAATTGCAACTCCAGTGCAGCTACGTACATGGACACCACTGGAGATACAGGACGAGAACATGATTTTTCTATTAGGAGAAACAGGGAATACAAATAAATAACGCACTTCGTTGGGCAAGATGTTGAGGGTGAGGGGAATGAGGGAGGATGGGGGGAGGCTAAAAAGCAAACAAAAAGGAACGTGAGATGGATGCAATACACACAAAGGTTTCGAGCTTCTCCATTATGTATATCACACACACACACACATTAATGAAGAAAATTAACAAACACTGAAACTCAAGGATGTCAACTGACTTGGTCAAGGTCTCACACTAAATTAGGATGCATCAGCATGAATTAACTGTTTTAGAATATGGCAATATATTGGGCTTTAAAATCTTAGGTAAAATGTTCAACTGAGAGAAAAGCAAAGTATCAGTCACAGAATTATTCAGGTTGCTTTTGCTCATGTGGTCTCACAATGACAATAAGTATCTCAATTTAATCCAAAATAGCAGAATTTTCTCCTTTTATCTTCTGAGTCAAAATATACAGAGAAAACAATTAGGTATTTTAACCTGTTCCAACTGTACAGGTCCTCAGCACTATGTATACTGTTCATTAACGTGTACGTGTGCATGTGTAAACATCACAACTGGGTACTTCTAAACTTATTTCATCACACCAACCTAAAAACCTGTGTCTACTATGCAATTTCACCTTTCTTGCTTTTCCAGCCTGACATCGTGATTAGTCTACGTCCTCTCCATCAAATTCATGATTTACAAAAGTTCTTCACCATCAAAACTATAATATTTGAAAACAGAATGAAAGAGGCATTAAAAAGTTAGGACAATCCCTGTGCCTAGACAGACAAACCAGTATTTTCAGAATGGTGATACAATCAAAACACCCACACAGACTCAATGAAATTGGGATGAAAAGACCAAATGCAGTTCAATGATTTGGAAGATGCAGTCCTCAATCTGACATGAACCAAATAAGACCATGAAGAGCCCAAGCTATTCTCACCAATGATTCCAAGCGGGGAGTGTCACAATTACAGCTATCAAATCATATTACCAAGCAACAGTGATCAAAACCAAATGATATTGAAACCAACACAGAAAAGTGGACAAATGAAACTCGATTCAAGCTTCATAATCCATCCCAAAGTCGTTTAAGCCACCTGATCTTGAAAAGTGAATTTATGTTTATGGTACAGTGGAAGAACGCGAGCCACTTTGAGAGACCACTCTGGAAAAACTTACCCACATGCAGAAGAATGAATTTAGAACCTGCGTTTATCCAAAGACATCCCAAAGGCCCAGGAACTGGCAAGCCTATCTCACTCAATGTACCTACCTAAGTGAAACTCTGCTGTGTGGTGGGCATCACACCACACCCCATAATACAGTGATTCTCTTTTGAGTAACAAGACAAGTAAAACTAATTTTATAGACACAGGAATTGAGCCTCCAAAAAGTGATATATCTTTAGGATCCCCTAGCTCGAGTGAAGCAACAGTTGAGTTGGATCTCAGATCTGATCTGTAAACTCCTATTCTGAGGTGGATTTTGTTGTTGTTTTTGAACAAGGTTCTTGTGCTGCAGCCCAGGGTGCCTTGAGCTCTCAGAAATCCCTGTGCCTTCCTTAGCATCCCAAATGCTGAGGGGACAGGTATATGCCACCACACCCCGCTCAAAGTCTTTTGAGCCCAGTCACTGTCAGCATCTTGTCAAGATGCAGGAACGAGATTTTAACGAACATCAAGTAGGAGCCAGACCCAGGGGACCATCTACACAAGAGATCAAAGGAAACAAGACGGTTGAATCCCAGCCACGCCACACCCTATCCCTGGTCCAGGTTTCTACAACTAAGTGGGGTCCTGGAACAGTCTGTCCGGTGCTTTAAGTGCTAGGAAGGGCTTCACACTCAGCTAATTAGCAGCCCGTTTTCTTTTTTCTTGTTTTTCTTTCTTTTTTTTGAGAAGGGGACTCTAAGTCATAGAATTTCCCTGGGTTCACCCACAGGGGATGGAGGCTGAGATAGAGGTGAGGGTTTGCCAACAGGGTGGGGTATGCACGAGATATGCTGGAAGCCATCATACTGTGAGGCCCCCCTGGCGGCCTAGGCCCCACACAAGTCTCTGTGAGCTCTGTGTACCTGCTATGCTTTGGATCTGGAATGTCCCCCGAAAGCCCCATTTGTTTGCATGGTCTGGTGTATCCATGGTACCATGTGCTGTGACAAGGCAGGGCCTGATCAGAGGAGTAGACCACACCCATGGGGCGGTGGGGGGCACATAGCAGACACTGGTTCTTGAGCACCTCACACAGTGGGTGACCTGGAGGAGCTAGATCATTGATAGAGGCTTCACATAGAAGGGGCAGAGCGCAAAGACTTAAGCCACAAAGGGCAGATCATTGAAATGGGACCTGGAAGGGGACACGCTAATTCCACCCTTCTTCCCTAACTTGTCTTCCATTAGGCCACCCTGTGCACAGCTTCCTCCAGATAGAAATCGGCCATGGGCTTCCGGCACAGCCAGGCGCCCACAAATGGGGTTGCTTCAGACCTCCAGAAACTGACAGCTACACAAATCTTTCCTCTTCGAGGTTGGGGATCTTCTGAAATTGGCCCCAGCAACAAGAGAGTAACTAAGACTCCCACCTATCAACCGGCAAGGGATTGAAAAAGAAGACCCAAACATTTGTAGTTGGAGACACACTTCACCCACAAAGAAGCACAAGCTGAGGATAAAACGCATGGGTAGGAATACTCAGTGCCACTGGAGCCTGAAACCAAACAGGGGCGTCAACTCTACTACACTGTATTATTCTTTTCCAAGGCACAGCCGATCTCAAAACAGGTCTGAAGAGAAAAAGGTGGACACTACATACTGGTTAAAAGAATCAATCCAACAGAAAGAGTTCAGGATTGCAAACGGAGAGGCATCCAGTGTTTTGTACGACACAAACTACCAGACAGGAAGTGTCAAGTGGACCCCAATACAGTCATACAAGGGAACTTCAAATAACATCATCGAACAAATGGACCAAATTTAAAAAACATTTTCAACTTATGGTACCAAGTAAACAAGATCTTCACATGCAGGAATGGAATATTACATTCTTATCCATAACCACACTCTAGACTCAAATCCAAATAAATTGAGACACCATACATTAATTTAAAAAACGAACAAGAAACGGGCCGACCAAAGAGGTAAACCCCTAGAAGACACCAAGACAGAAAATGACTTTCTGGACAGATCCCCAAATGCACAAGAAATCTCAGCAAGAATCCAAGAGCACTGTATTAACCCAAAAACTTCTGCAAAGCCAAAGGAGCAATCAACAAGGTGAAAAGACAACACACGGAGTAGAAAAAGATATTCACCAGCAATACTTCAGATGCAGGATCAGTATCTACAATGTACAAAATGCTCAAAAGCATACAGCCCTCCAAAATAAATAAGCCCATTAAGGAGTGGGCAAATGAAAAAGAAAGCCGCTTCTCTAAAGAAGGAAGGGCCTACAAGCACGTGCAAAAGTATTCACCACTGGCCATCAAAAACATGCAAGTCCCAACAATGTTGAGAATTCGCGTGATGCTAGCGAGAAGAGTCTACATCGAGAACTGCAAAAACAACAATTCTTGGCAAGGGGCCCAAGAAAAGACGCTATTCCCCTGTTGGTGGAAGGGCAATCTGGTACAACTATGATGGAAATCACTCCGGAGGTTCCTTAGAAAATTGAGAACAGAAATTCCACTGGATCCAGCTACTTCCCTCCTGGGCATGTTCCCAAAAGAAATAAAGTCAACATACCCAAAAGTCACAGGCATATCGACAATGAGAGCAACACAATTCATGAAGTCGACTCCTGGAAACAATCTGCCTGCCCATTTAGAGAGAAATGCTTAAAGAAGACATGCTACTTATACACAGTGGAAGACTACGCAGCCATAAGGAAAGACAGATCCATAAGGAAAGACAGATAGGAAAGAATTTGAATGAAAATGGGGCCGCCTTGAGTCAACACCGCTCAATGAAATGGACCAAGCACAAAAGACAGGCTACAGACGGGTGTCCCTCTTATGAAATGCACAAAAACAAGGAAATGAAAAGGCCCAACAGCCACGACCTGGAAGAAAGAGACAAGGGTCATCTAGGAATGGGGGGAACCTCTGAGAAATGGGTGAGCACACAACAGCTAGACGAGAATGAGCTGCGAAAAACGTAAGGCTGTGTATGAAATGAGGGATGAATTCATAGGGAAAAGGAAAGACCAGAGAGGGCAAAATGTGAATTATTAGTGAAATATGAGTAATCAATGTATGAAAGTCAAAAAATCTGAAGTAACTGAGCATAGCTATTTATCTATTACTTTACTGTAGCATACTTACGTGATACAGATTTAAGTCCATTTAATGTAGCAAACTGATGAAGTCTTAAGCTTGTTGAATGAAGCAATTCACTTTTTTGATGTGGAATGTGAGTTTATCCTCTTTGAGAGGCAGAAACATAAGCAGCACCAAAACAGCTTAGAGGAAAGGTAACATCTAAAGAGAAAAATGTAATAAAAAGAAAACCGATTGGTAATTAATTCACCTGATTGATATACTCTTAAATCGGTACCAGTTCTATAAAATCTGTGAAATCTCCCCACAACATTATTACTAGTAATAGTATAGTAGTGTGCAAAATAGAATAATTACTAATTAATAGTGCAACATGGGGAATTAACATAAAATCTCTGAAGAATACAAATGCATAAATATATGGAGGGATAGACAGATAAAATTATAATCCAACTCTAGCAGAATGTTAGTAGTCAGTGAAATAGGGGTGAATAAGTTATGAAAGTTAAAAACTTCTGAAATAACTAAATTTGCCTTCATATCTGTTACTTAATGTATATTTATGTGGTCTAGAGTTATGTGGTCTAGAGTTAAGTTCATTGAATGTAACAGCGTGAGATAGTTTTAACTATGTTTTTTGTAGCAATTCACTTATTAGGTCACCGATGAAAACTTATCCTAAGAAAACTGATTGATGTAAAAGATAACCCTGTGAATGTACAAACATGTACCTTCAGCTAAGGCAACTGAAATTTAACTTCTTTATCCTCTTTACCAAATTTAGTAGTCTTTTGAACTACATGCTTGTAGTTATTTTCTAATGTGAACTGGCGGGTAAAGTCAGGTTTAAGTATAGCAAAAAAGATACAGCAAAATATAGAAAAAAACTTTTGGTAAATATCCCAATAAAGGGATTGGTTGGATTCAGAGGAGAGGCATCAAGATTTAACTACTATGACCCATTTGAGGAATAGGAAGCTGAGCTAGAGTGGTGACTTAAGTGAAATAATTTAGATGGAGAAGATTAATATGTTAAGTACTGTATACTTTCTCTGATGTGGAAAACCCAGAACACAGACATTCTATAGAACCACATGAAGTGATAGCTGGAGTTGGGGGAATGGATAGGGAAGGAGTGGGAGAGTCAAAAATGGGAAGGGATTATAAAGTTGATATATATGTGCATGAAATACCCAAATTAATTGTAAACACTATGTATTGCATATGTATATTTAGAAAAAGAAAGGGGAAAATAGGGCTGAGCAGACACACTCGCTGTCTCTCATGCCACACAGACTTTGAAATTATTGCATTAAGAAAATAAAAGCAGGGCCGGAGGAATAGCTCAGCAGTTAAAGCGCTTACCTAGCAAGCACTAAGTACCCTAGTTCGAGTCCCCAGCACCACATAAGCTGGGCGTGGTGGCACATCCCTGTTATCCCAGCACTCGGGAGGGGGAGGCTGAGATAGGAGGACTGCCGTGAGTCCAAGGACAGCTTGAGTTCTGATGTGAATTCAGGAGCAGCCAGGACCACAGAGTGAGACCCTGCCTCACAAAAAAGAAAGAAAGAAAAGAAAAAAACCAGTTTCGTTTATTGATCCTTAAGTGTTTGGTCAGAAAACAGTTCTGCCTACAAGCATTCAAGAAAGATCCCGGGCCCTCATCCTAACTCTAACACGCACGGGAGCCCCAGACCTAGTCTAAAGCTTAGTTCTAACACTCTCCTTCACGTTCCCGCAAGGCAGCGGCACATCCGCAGCCCTGAAGCCAATCCACACCCTCCCAAGGGGCCCGACGCGCCAATCCTAGGGCTGCGGCTACACCTGCTCCTTGGCCCAAGCCTTGCAATTAACCTGACCCGAATGCGAACCCCCACCCTAACATTCACCATGGACCTGCATCACAACCTGGGCATCAAAGTTGCCCTAGGTACATCCGTGGCCCTAACCCTAACCCTAAACCCTAATCCTAACCATCACCCTCACCTTAACCATAAATCCTAATCCTAACAATCACCCTAACAATCCCCTCACCCCTAACATTCACCCTCACACTCACCCCAACAATCAACTTCACCCCAGCGCTCACCCTAACACTAACCCTAACAGTCACACTAACCCTACCAATCACCCTAACTCTAACAACCGTAACCCTAACAGTCACACTAACCCCGTCACCCTAACAACCACCCTAATCCTAACAATAACCCTAACCTTAACCCAAACTCTCGCACTAACCCCAACTCCTAACCCTAATAACCACCCTAACCCTCACTCATATCCCTAGCCATCATCCTCACCCATAACCCTAAAAATGACCTTCACCCCTCACAATCACCCACACTCACGACCCTAACAGTCACCCTCACCCTCACCCCTAACAATCACCTTCACCCCAGCGCTAACCAACAGCCCCCCTAGTGTCCCATGGCTTCTCGGATCTGTCACCGGAGTTCCCTAACTCTCGCCTACTGTCCTGTTGCTTCTCGGCCCTACTGCCCCCTACTCTATTACACCTCTGACCTGTCCCCGGAGGTCCCCTCTGTTGCCCTACTCTCCCATTGCTCCTCTGCCCTTTTCCCACAGGTTGCTACCGCTCCCTTACTGTCCCTTTGCTTCTCTGCTCTGTCCCCAGGTCTCCACTGCTGGCTTCCTGTCTCATTGTCCCTCTGTCCTGTCCCCGGAGGTCCGTACTGCCCCCTACAGTCCTGTTACTACTCTGCTCTGTCCCTGGAGGGACCCACAGCTCCCTACTGCCCTGTACCTGGACCATCCTACTACTCCCTACTGTTCCGTTGCTCGTCTGCCCTGTCCACTGGGATCCCTACTGCTCCCCTAGAGTCCCTGTTCCCTGTCCCCAGAGGTCCCTACTGCTCTGTAGTGTCCCGTTTCTTCTCTGCACTGTCTGCAGAGGTCCCTGCTGCTCCCCTACTGTCCTGATGCTCCACAGTCCTCTCCCCAGGGGGCCCTGGAGCTCTTCTACTGTCCCGTGGCTACTCTGCCCCGTCCCAGGAGATCCCAACTTCTCCCCTACTGTCCTGTTGTTTCTCTGCACTGGTCCTGAGGGTCCCTACTGTTCACCTACTGTCCTGTTGCTCTTCTGCCCTGTCCCTAGAGGCCCCTACTGCTCTATAATCTCCCGTTTCTTCTCTGCACTGTCTGCGGAGGTCACTACTGCTTTCCCACTGTCCCGTTGCTACACTCCCATGTCCACGGGGGTCCCTAATGTCCCCTGCTACCCTGTTCCTTCTTTGCCCTGTCCCTGGGGGTCCCTACTGACCCCTACTGTCCCAATGCTCCTTGGTCCTCTCCCTGGTGGTCGCTACTGCCTTCTACTGCCCCGTTGCTGCTCCTCTCCCCTGACCTCGGGGATCTCTACTGTTCCCCTACCGTCCAGTTGTTTCTCGGCCCTGCCCTGGGATTCCCTACTGCTCCCCTACTGTCCCGTTGCTTCTCTGCCCTTTCCCTGGGGGTCCCTACTGCCCCCTATTGTCCTGTTTCTATGCCCTGGCCCCGAAGGTCTCTATTGCTTGCCTCTTCTCC